>PVJA010032680.1:0-23944 GCA_004027025.1 Myocastor coypus
ATATATATATATATATATGTATATATATATATATATATATATATATATATATATATATATGTATATGTATATATGTCTTGTAATACCTAACTTGAATTTTATATTCTTTGACCTTAATATCCTCACACAAAATCCTCACAGCGAGGTAATCAAATTAAAGCACAAGTGATTGTGGATATAGCATGTTTTTCAAATTTTAACTTTATTGTATTTGTATTTCCATTTATGAAGATAAAAGTATGTTAAAAAGAATACACTGTTTTTATTTATTTATTTACTCATTTGTTTATTTTATGGTACCAGGAATTGAATTCAGGACTTTGCACTTAACCAGGCAAGCTCTTATCTACTGAGCTATCTCCCTGGCTCAAGAATACAGTGTTTACACATGTGATTCTCATTTGTTTCGGTATGAGTATGGTCTCTATTTGCATTCACTTATTATAAGAACCTTGAAATTTTCTTTCTTTATGTAGCTGAGTAATACTCTTGTAGCCATAGGTGTTGGATTATGGTGTTTAGGGAGAAAGAAGGTGAATAATGAGGAAATTTTTCCATTAGGATGGCCAGGAAACAGGCAAAGAGAGAAGTTCACAGGACTGTCTAGCTGTGTTTTTGATCTCAGGAAGTAGCTCTGTGATCTTTGGGGTTATAGGTCCAGTGGATACAGACTGGAAAAGGTAGCTGACTTAGACAAAAGTGGTCAGGAGAAATGGCTTTTAATTTTGCCACTGTTGGGATGATTAGGATTACTTGAATGAATTCTGTCCTTTTTGATCCCAATTCATAGGGTAGGATAGGTTTGAACTGCATCTAGAGAATGTGAAATTAGGAGCTCTTTGCACAAAAAGGGGACTGAATAAACTAGGTTTGTAGGAAAGAGAACCGAGTTTGCAGAAGGCTGGAATAGTTTAGTGCAATCTAAATGGAGCAAGAAAGATAACTTCATTAGGCTCTGCACTCTTCTTATTCATAACACTTTCCCCTCAACTTTTTCCTCAAATCTGCCCTTTTCTCTCCCTCAGATACGCTTTTGGTTTCTTTTGACCATTTATTCTCATTTGTTACCTCCCAAGACCACTTGTCATTCTATCCTACTCTTCTATACAGTAGTAGGCATCATACAGGCCTATTCACACCGATGAATCTTTCTCAACTACTTATCTAGACTGTTTCCAACAAAGAATGATGACAGATCAAGACCAGTGAGATAGCTCATCACTTGCTTAAGCAAGTGCAGGGATTGCTGTTCAATCCCTGGCACACATGCTAGACCAGCCCCATCCCTAGTGCAGGCTGAGCTGGCTACAGAGTCCCAGCATGATGGAGCATATTGCCAAGGTTGAGAACAGAAGAGGTAAAGGTTGATGCTTGAGAGCGTTGTGGGCCTAATTGAAGATGTTGAGAAAGTAAGAGGTGACTGGTGAGTGGGATAATCAGTGGGATTGAATTTTACAATAGAGAAAAATTAAAAGAGGTGATGTTCTTGGTTTGAGTGTGTGAATACTTTTCTGCTAGATGTGCAGGTAAGATTTTTTTTTTCCTTGAGATGAATGTAGAAGGAGAAAAGAGTAAGATCAAGGGAATGTTGGCTTGCAGAGGATAAAAAACTGGATATAAGAGCCAGTTGCAATTTCTCTGGTGCAAGTTGTTAAGGTGTTTGAGAACTGAGATATTGAAAGTACTTGTTCGTATTGTAGTCATGTGGAAATGTAGTAGAAGATCAGTCGTTTCTGGTTTACTGTCTCCTTTCAATTCCAGTTTTGAAATATTGCTCATGAACCACCTCAGAAGTGGTTCCTTTGTTGCTTTTGAGGGAGATATGCCAATCTTGAGTTGAGGATGGGGCTACAATATAGAGTGAGGAAAAAAAGGGTGGCCGAGGTGCAGACACATCACTGGGATATCATTCTGAGTTTGATTTCTCAAATCAGCTTTTCAGTTGGTGTCTGTAGATTTCCAGGACTAAATGAAAGATTTTCCTCCATGGTGAGAGAAAGTGTTCTTTGTAGCCACAGCATCGAGTATCCTCTTTTTTTGGTGGAATTAAAAAAGAGTTAGAGGACTGGGGAGAGGGCTGTGTGGCCCAACTGCCTGTCGGGCAAGTGCAAGGTTGTGAGTTGAAACCCAGTCCTGCAAACAAAACAAAACAGAAGAACTGGGAAGAGGGAAATACAGGTAGCATGGGTTGGGAATATAGCTTAGCAGCATAACAGCCTATCTGGCAAGCTCAAATGAGCTTGATCCCAGGTTCAAAATAAAATAAAGGTGAGAAGTGAGGTGACACTAAGGGTGAGGGTGAAGGTGAAGTGAGTTAAGGTAAGATTGAGGGGACCAGGGGAAAGTGGCTTAGTCTAGAATTTTTTCTTCTGAGAAGTGGCTGTTGAGTAGCAGTCAGTGATTGGTGTCTGCCAGGATGGTCACTGGACAGTAGTTCCTGAAGAGGGAGGGTTTTAAGGAAGCAAGAGTTGATAATCCATTTAGATGGTGTTTGGTTTTGAGGGTTCACCAAAGGATAGCTGCAATGCAGCTAGAGGATAGTTTAGCCCAAGCAATGAGTTCTATGGGGAGCATGAAGAAACAGCATGAGAAAGAGAAAGCTGTCTTTCCCATTGATTCCTTAATTGCAAAAGAGCCCTTGCTGTCATCTCTTACGCATGAAGTTTTGGCCAGTGAATGGCAATGGAGGGATATGAGCTCAACAGATTTATTTACAAACCTGAGAGGGGCTTGTTTATTTGAGAAGGACACAGCGTGCTGAGAAGAAAAGTTCTTATATGCTAAGAGGCATCCCCACTTGTTTTTTTTTGTTTGTTTGTATGTTTGTTTTTTATAATGTATTTGATACAGGGTCTCACTGAGCTGGCACAGCCTGCAGAACTGGGGATCAGACCCATTTCTGTGTTTGCCGCAGAAGATGCTTAGTCTGCTGAGCTATCTTACTGACCCCTCCCCCTTTTCTTTTTGGGTAAGGATTTTTTATTTGGGGGGGGTGGTACCTGCGACGATTGAACTCAAGACCCTGTGCTTGCCAGGCAAGTGCTTTTTCTATTGAGCTACCTCCCAGGCCCCTTGAGAAAGGATTTTGCTTCTTGAACTGGGAGGGATGGTCCTACCTTAGCTTCCCAAGTGAGAGCTTTCTTTCTTTTTTGGCGGGCTTTTCAAGAGTTTGACTGGGAGCAATGGCAGGCTTATGACTTGCTTAGGTATTTTCTGTAATTGTTGACACATCGTTGGGGGCTGCTTTTAATATGCTGACATTCTCTGATCTACTGATATGTCCTTATGTTCCCCATAATGGTGGTTGTGCTCATTTCTCTCTAAATGGTCTCTTCTTTTTTAAAAGAATGTATTTAGTGGAGGGTGTACAGGGCCTCACTGCACAGATCAGACTTGTGATCTTCCTGTTTTCAGCCTCCCAAGTGCAGTTTCAATTGCCATCGTAGTGGCACCCTGGAGGGGCAGGTCAGGCTTGGCATGCCACGGATTGAACCCAAGTCCCTATGTCTGCCTAAGCAGATGTTTTAGTCTGCTGAGCTATCTGGCTGGCCTGTGATCTCTGACACCTTAAAGGATTGGAAGACTGGACTAGGGAGATAGCTAAGCAGTCTGAGTGCCTGTCTGGCAAAGGCAAGGACCCAGGTTTGATGCCAACTACTGCATGTTATGCTGGCCCCACACTACGTGTGCCTTGCGGGGTCACTGAAACCAGGAATGGTGATGTAGGCCTCTAATCCCAGCAGTGAGGTCGGGGCTGAGGCAAGAGGATCACTGTGAGTCCAAGCTTTGTAACAAGACCCTGTACCAAATACACTATTTATTTTTGGCCAGCTTAGCTCACCTTAAGGGTAGGTATGGTGTAGCATGTGGTGCCCAGGGATTGAACTGCAGTCCCCTGTACCTGAATTTACTCA
The DNA here is from genome assembly GCA_004027025.1 of Myocastor coypus. NCBI lineage: Eukaryota > Metazoa > Chordata > Mammalia > Rodentia > Myocastoridae > Myocastor > Myocastor coypus. The sequence goes on from PVJA010032680.1 coordinate 3,915, forward strand.
AGCAGATGCTTTACACAGCTAAGCTATCCCACCAGCCCCCCATAAATACATGAATTTAGAGTGAAAAAAGACTGTTTAAAGTGAAAATTGGTGTCAGGTCTTTCTCTTTTTCTTTTCTTTTTTTCTTTTTTTTTTTTTTTTTTTGAGACAGGATCTCATTATATACAGCAGGCAGGCTTTGAACTTCACTATATGCATTGGTATGAAACTGATGGTGAACCTTTCTTCAGCCTGCTGAATGTTGGGGTTACAGGCATGTATTACTATGCCTGGCTTGGTAAACTGTTGCTGACAAATATTAAAAAAAAAAAAAGAAACAGCTATTTTAGCTTTGTGCAGTGGCAGTATTGTAGCCAGTGAGGCTTATAAAAGGTGCAGTTATTTGCATCAAATGATGTGGAAAGGCTTTATGGTGGGATGAACAAGAGTTTAAGACGTACAGTATGTAAAAGATACAAATTTTTTGTTAACAAAATTTCACATACAATTATTTTGAAACAAATATACACTTTATATAAGAAAGGCCTGTTTCACATCTTTTTAAATAAATTTTAGATCTCAGAAAAATTTTATTATACTGGGATTGCTAGTGTTTTCCCTATGGTAATACCTTATGTGTAAAAAATGATAGTGCTTTGCATAAGTTGATTTCACTAAGGAGACTATTATGATGGGGCCTAGTAATAGCTATTAGTTTTAGTATCCTACTTAGAATAGGACAGACATAGGAGTTTAAGATGTTTTCCAAAAGATATGAGGACTGATGAAGTGAACCATAATCTTACATATTTATATAAAGGACTAGAAAGATTACACATAAATCTAGATGTATGAATAAAATTGAATAGAGCTAACTTTCCTATAAATTATGTATTGTAAATTTTAAACTTTATAGGTTAAAAATAGAAGCTGACTGTAATATTTACTTAATGCCTGATAAAGAACCATGGTTTCATGACTTTTTTTGTTTGTTTGTTTGCTTTTTGGGCGGTACCAGGGATTGAACTTGGGACTCCGCACTTGCCAGGCAAGCACTTGTTCTCCTGAGCTATCTCCCTAGCCCAGAACTCTGTTTTAATGATAATATTTGAATATTTTTATTCTTTGTATGCAAACTGATTTTATATCACCCCCCCTCTCCCAATTGGAAGTTGAACTTTGCATCTTTGCAGTGAGCTATGACCTGTTTTCTTATTTTAAATTTAATTTGTTTTTATTTATTTATTTTTTTTTATTTTATTTATTTATTTATTTATTTATTTATTTATTTATTTATTTTTTGTGGGACCAGGGTTTGAACTCACGACCTTGCACTTGCCCACCAGGCACTTGTGCCTCGGAGCTATCTCCCTAATCCCTAATTTTTGTTTTTAAACAAGGTCTTGTTGAATTAATTACTAAGTGGTCCAGACTGGACTGTAATTTGATATTGTCTGCCTCAGCCTCCGAGGGTGTTAAGATTATAGGCAGGTGCCATTCCCTTCAGCTCAATTAAAACATTTTTTTTAATGCCGGGTCAAAATTCATTCATCAATGAAATGTTAAAAACAAGTGATTCAGCAGTTTACTTTCAGTTTTGGTTACTGAAGAAAGAAAACATTGCTTATAGTTGTTAGGATACCTCTTTCTGGTAATGTATTTTCTGGATCATTTACATTGCATTTTACATTTCATTTTCATTACACACACACGCACGCATGCACACACACTATTTTGAGACAGGGTCTTACTATGTAGTCCAGCATGGCCTTGAAGTTTTTAATCTTGGCTGACCTGGACCTGATGGCTGGCATTTTGCCTCAGCCTCCCAGTACTAGGATTATAGATCAACACATTACAATTTGTTTTTATACAGATTTTTCTAAACTTCAAATAGACAAATACAAACTACAATAGTTTTCTGTGGGTTTTATTATTTATTCATTTTCCATGTGTCCTTTATATCTGAAGTAGTTACTTGTAAAAATTAAGGCTTTACCATCTTTATGAAATACATAGGCCCTTTTTTAGTGTGAATTATTTTATGTATTTTATAATACTTAGGTCTGCTGCATGTATTTCCACAGTGAACACATACATAAGATGTTAGTCACCATTCCAGCTGAGCGGAGTAAAGTACCTGCTTAGACAGACATGCTGTGCTGACCCCAGCCTCCGCGCCTGCCCTGAGGTGTGCTGAGATGGTGATTGAGACTGGGCTTTGTGGCGGTGTGCCTGTAATCCCAGTGCTTAAGAGGCTGAAAACAGGAGAATCACTATGAGTCCGATCTGTATATTGAGATTCTGCAGACTATGTATTAACTACATTTAAAATAAAAAGATTTTAGTCATTATGATTTACTTCATTCTAGTTATTAGAGTTACTAAGTGATTTTTACATATGTTTACACAGGTGAGTTCTCATGTGTGTTTTTTTCTTTCTGTTTTCCATTTTGGACAGGAAACTGAATTCAGGACCTTGCACATGATAGGTAGGCGCTTGTGCCACTGAACTATATTTCTGGCCCTGCCATGAGTTCAAGACTAGTTTGTGCTACAGAGTGAATTAAAGACTCTCCTGAATTACTTGCACAAAAACACTGGAGAAAGATTTTTTAGTTAAGTTTGTTTTACAGTTTAAAATGTATTATATGGTTTATTTAGTGATGGTATTATAGGTCATTATAAAAAGTACATTCAGTTCAGGAAGGTATTGTGATATGTCTCAGCTGATATCAAGGATTTCAGATATATTCCTGGCATTAGTATGCAGGGATCCAGATAGCAAATGACTCTCTAATGTTCTATGTATTTTCTATTTGTTGCACGTCAATTTTCTGAAATTTTATGTTTTATATTTTCTTCTATTGCTATTCCTGTTATTACCTAACCTGTAACAAATTTAATTTGTGCTGTGCACCAAACTGTAGAAGGGCAACTATTAATGTGGTCACCGTGATGAGGATTCAACTCCAAGTCATCTGCCCTGTGTCAGAGCAAAGCAGAATCTTAAATAGGATTTTGCAAGAGATAGTACAAAAGCTCATAGCAAGTTATTGCATAATTGGTTATATGGTTTAGTCATACATTTACTAGGCAGACTAACTTGGAGGTAGGCTTTAGCATAGCAAGGAGGTCATTGCTGTATAACAGAGATGACAGGGTATAATGTCCTTAACTGGGTTATTTATTCTTGGGCAGGAAAACTGCAAAATGGACTAGCACGCTGGATATGTTTATAAGTATATTTATAAGTTTTGTTGCAGGACTTTCAGATATCATATATAATGAAAGCTAATCGAACCTAGGCTACTACCTTTGAAGCTGCTAGTTGTTTGTTTGTTTGTTTTTTCCCCCTGGAACCAGGGATTAAAAAGCTGTTAGTGTTAAATATTCTCTGTTGTAGATTTTCTGTTATAATGGGACATATCGCCACTGAATATTCCTTTCTCTTGAATTGTATCAGCAGATGACAGCAAATGAAGAGAAACTCCCAAAAAAGGGACCTGGTGTGAAGGAACAAGAAAGCTTTTATTGCTAGCTTGCAACCTATGCCCTAAACTCTGGCTGGAATGAAGTAATGCTGTGAATTAGATTTAAAATTCTCTGATACTACTCTTACTCAGGAAGATGAAAGATGAGCAACAGTTGCAAGAGTAGGATTTGCCATCTTTTATTAGTGGCAAAATCTTGGTCCCACAAGACTTTAATCCTGAACTGCTTTGCTTTCAGGCTGTATCCTTTTGAGGTTCTCATATAGTAACCACATTAGTTCATTTTGGGGAATTTTATAAAATGTCACAATTGCCACAAGGTTTACATTTCGCAGACCCTGTTGACCCATCTATCTGCCTGTCGTGGGGAGTGTAGTTCGTATTCTCCAAGTTGTTCTAACTTTTTGTTCCTATTTTCTGACTCTGGTTTTCTGTAAGTGGGTTTATGGTATAACGGCATGAAAGGTGGTGAGGAACTGAGTTTGTCTGCAGTTTAAGTGAATTGAAATGAGTCTTCCTTACAATGGAGTCTCTTTTGCCTCCTTATTGTCTTCACCATTTTTTAATATCAGGTGAACATAGGAATTTCTTTCTAGACTGTCATTGCCACCTACAGTACTTAAAATTAAACCAAGGGCCTTGCCACTGAACTGTATCTTTGGCCCTTTTAAAATGTTTTTTAGAGCTGGATGTGGTGCTGTGTGGAATACTAGCACTTGGAATGCTGAGGCAGAAGGATTACTTATATTTGAAGCTACCCTAAACTACATAGTGAGCTCAGTGTACTCAGCTACTAAGTTGTCCAGGCTAGTTTCAGTGTTGCCATTCTCCTGCTTCAGCCTCCCAAGGGCAATAACAAGCCTCTAACACACACCAAAATAGAGTGTTCTTTGTTTAGTAGATCTGGATATGTAAATACCACCATGCTAACTGAATTAGTATGAAGCTTGAAATAAGTATCTTCCAGAAACATTGTAGAGATACTAAGTTATTTGACCTTTGACAGTGATCAAAGATGTCAATGTTAAAAGAGAGACATTGAACTTACTGGAATACAAAAATAGGTAAAACACTTGAAATCATAAGTATGGGAAAGGATTTTGCTGAACAACTGCACAAAAAATATTAACGATCAAAAATAACAGTAGCTGTGATTCCTGGATTATATAATTATATTTTGAATCTTTTGAGGAACTTTATACCACTTTTTAGTCTATTTTACCTCTAGAAATGTCTTTACTAATGTTTATCTTTTGTCTTTTTGATAATAGCTGTTATAGTGGGAGTGAAGTGATGCTCTGAATTTGATTTAAATTTCCTGAATATTACTCTTACTCAGGAAGACAAAAAATGAGACATAGTTTCAAGTGTTGGATTTCCCATTTTTTTTTTTTTTTAAAATGTAACTTGGATGGGTCTATTTTACTCTGGATTTACTGAAACACCTGTATCTCTTTATTTATTTATTTATTTATTTATTTATTTATTTATTTATTTATTTATTTATTTTGTCTTTTTGAGACAGGGTCTCGCTATGCAGTTGAGGCTGGTCCTGAGCTCACTTTTGTAGCCCAGGCTGGTCTCGAACTCGCACCAATCCTCCTGCCTCAGCCTCCCGAGTGCTGGGATTACAGGCGTGAGCCAACACATACGGCTTCTTTAATTTTTTTTATTTTTTAATTTCTTTTAAAAAAAGCAAGCTTAATAAATTCAAAATTTGTCAACAAAATTAACAAACTTAAAATGTAACAGGCAGTAGATCTTAATGTACTGACAGGGTTGTGCAATAAAACTAAAATGAAATTTGAGTACTTTTTCACCCCAATCAACAGACCTGCTAGCTATTACCTCCCAATTCTTCAACACTAAATCCAAGTAATCACTGAGCTACTGTCTGCCTTCTTAAAATTTCCTGTTGTGGGAATTTTACTTTTTATTATTTATTTTCCAGATGGGCTATGCTGATAACAAAAATAAACACTTTAATTTGTCCAAAGAAATTTAAATCCTACAAAATGAGTTCTCAGATCACATTATGTGAAACCAGAGACTGACAACAGAAACATACTTAAAATAGTTTTTTCCTTCCTCTTTTTCTTACTAAATTTTTCATTTAAAGGTAATTGAATGATAAACAAATTTCAGGAGCTGATCAAGCGCACTTAAAATTATGCTCTAAAAGTGCATCCAGAGCAGGCCAGATGCTAAATTAAAGTGCCTCTTAAGCAGACTCAGAGGTTTGATCTCTTAGTGTGCCTTACTGGCCCTACTACCCTAGGGCTCTCTGAGAGGGCCATTGAGACTGGGCGTGGTGGCAGACCTGTAACCCCAGTGTCTGAGAGGCTGAAACCAGAAGAATCACTGCAAATCCAATCTGTGTAGTGAGACACTGTAAACCCTGTACTTAAACAAATAGTAATAAGTTATGTATAAACACCACATTGAGTTCATCAGCTAAATTTTGGATGGTCTCTATGAACATAGACATAGATCATGTGATATGATGTCTTTACTGTCTTTTTTGAGACAGGGTCTTGCTATGCAGCTCAGACTGGCCTTGACCTCACTTTAGTAGCCCAGGCTGGTCTCGAACTCACACCGATCCTCCTGCCTCAGCCTCCCGAGGGCTGGGATTGCAGGCGTGTGCCACCACACCCGGCTGATGTCTTTACTTCTTTTGGGAAGATATTCAAAGAAGAATAACTGGGTCAAGTGGAATTTCTTCTCTTTTTTTCTTTTCCTGGGATGGAACTGGAGAGAACTTACATTTGCCGGGGAAGTGCTTTATACAGATGGCTCCAATCATCTTTTTGAGTACTATACTGGGAATTGAACTTGTGCTTGCCAGACTGGTGCTTGTGCTGCTGAGCTATATCCCTGGCCTCATCTGTGTACTGCTTTCTGTTGTGGTTCAGTCTTTTAAAGGAGTCTTTCCATAGCTTTGTTGTTGATTTTTTTCTGTCTGCAGTGAAATAAAATCTTAATATTTTAATTTACATTTCTCAGATGGCCAGTAAGACTGAACAATTTTAAATGTGTTTGTTTGCTCTTTGGGTTTTTTTATTCGAAAAATGTCTATTCACTTCAGATGGCCATTTTTGAATAAATCACCAAGGTTAGGAATTTAATTATTTTTTAATTCTTTAAATACTATAAGTGTTAGTCTCTTATCTCAGTTACTTTTTACTCCCTGCTGGGACAAAATACCTGACAACCAAAATTTAAGGAAGGAAAGTTTTATTTAGCTCATCTTTCTGGAGATTTCAGTCAATACTTGGCTTCTTCCAGGCAGAGTGGCATATGGCAGAGAACAGCAGTTAATGGTAGCAGAAAGCAGCAAAGAGCAAAGGAAAGGTCAGCAGGTGAGGCTTCTAGTGAACCTCACTCTTCTCCAGGAATTTGATCAAGTGTGTGAGGTGAAACTGGGTCCTAGGTACTAAAGCAGCCAAGTTACCCCAGTTCTGAGAAAAACATCCTGTCTGGTTCAGGTCAGCTAGTTGCTATAGAAAAACCTGTCATGTGATACAAACTTTGCAAATATATAAATAAAGGATTGTTTTGTTGTGAATTGAGTTCGTGTTGCCCATCAGGTGGTCTAGCTGAGCTTTGTGTCTTGTCTGTCTGTCTTAATCCTGTTGGCCTCTCCCTGGGTAGAACCCCATTCGTTCCGTGGGTAGAACCTTTTTCAGGAAGACCAACAGATCCCTACATTTGGCACCCAAACAAGATCCTTGGTGCAGGATAAGTATGGGTGGAGGAACCACTACCGAAGATTGCATATAAGAGGAAAATGTCGTGGTCAGAGCCAGCAGTAGTCTGTACCTGGTTTGTACTGGCATTGGCACACTAGGTGTAAAACTTGGGGATGGGGCTCACTTCATTTAGGCCAGAGAGGTAACAGCATGAAGAGAGAAAGAGGCTTAAGAGGAGGCAAGCAAGGAAAAGTTGAATTGCCTTAAAATTGGTAAAAGCTGTTTCAAGAACCATAGATATTGATAGAGATATATAATTGGTTTTTTAAATTTGTTCCAGTTTCTAAGACTACCTTAAAGAACTCAAAAGAGACAAGGAGGGTAGAGCAAAGGTACAGCAGATAAGAGTTTGAACTGTCTAGTTTTGTTCAATTAGATTTTTAAAAAATTCTTTTAAAATTGCAAGCTGATGCCAAGGAGAGGGGCACAAACTGGGCTCTGGGAACCCTCTGTGTTCTGGTATTAAGCAAACTCCCAACTGCCTGCTGATCTGTTTGCCCCATTCATCTGCAGAGAATTGTGTGTACTGCAAACTACAGTCTTGTGCGCTTGGTGCTATGGGTGGGGTGGGCAGAGTCATGACTGTGGTATCCTGAGGCCTTGGCACTGGCTACGTGCATTGCTGGCACTGCAGATTTGTTAGGCTCAAGGTAGTGTATATGGTTAAAACCAGGAAAGAACTGAAACACTCAGTGGGTTTTATGGAGCCACAAACCCCAATTCTGACCAATTCAGCTCAGGAAAATTTCACTGAGTTACAGAAGCTAAGATGTAGGTCTTCATAAATTCCCACCTTAAGTGAATTAACACAAGTTGTTTCTACAATGGCCTTAGTGCTTCCTTAACTTTAAGTTAGTAGAAATGCTGTGACATTTCTTGACTATGTCCCCAAATGAGTGGAAAGAAATAGCTAAAACAGGTTTAAATCCAGGACACTATTTATTATAGAAAGAAAATTTCTTTGCATATAACAGGCAGGAAATGTGTTTTATACCTTAGCTGTTACAAATGATTTGCTAATTAAAAGGGATACTTTCCTACCACAAATAATCAACTGACCTTTATACTGCAACTATGCAGCAAACTAACAGCAGTCTTTAGGAACTAGAGGGAACTCTCTTATAAGAGTACAGTGTTCCTTCACTGGCCTTCCATTAGTGAAGGCTCTAAGGAACCTTTCCAAGATCGTGCAGGAGGTTTATTGCAAGCTGCTGAGAAGATTGTCAGTGACAGGGAAGCTAGTGAAGTAATAATTCAACAGTTGACCTTCAAAAATAAATTAAATCATATAAGGAGGCTTTAAGAGATAATGAATGGCAGCCTATACTGCCTGAGATGACCCAGATTTGTGTGGACATCTGCTGCACCAAACATAACACATCCTTTATCTGTCTTTTCAATAAAACCTTACAGTCCATGTAGTAGATGTAGACAGTGGACAAGAGCACCAATGGGCAAATGGTTATAAATCTAAAACTGGTGTGGAAGGCCTTCCTATTCCAACAGAGTGGCCTTGGCCTCAGCAAATGATGGGAGTGCTTCTCCCTCCCTTGCTACAGGTGTCTTTGACCTTTGGCAAATAGCAATCTATAATAGGGGCTTAGACCTCAGTTCTTCCTCCAGATTCCTATTGACACCTGACATGGGGCGTATTGTTACTGGAGTCTATAGACCTATGTATGCCTCAGGGTACAGTGGGAATCTTGCAAGGCCACACAGTCTTTTAAAAATCTCATTTAAAAAGATTTCCAGGTTTTGCTTGGTGTAACTGATGCTGATTATACCTAATAAATCAGTTATTATTCCATTTGACAAACTATTGCTCTGATCATTCCAGGTGTTCCTGTTGCTCAGTCAGTCATTTTTTTCCTTGGAAATGTTGGAAAATTTATAAGTAAGGAAAAGCAAATCAAGGGTTTTGGGTCTTGTAATACTAACGAGTTCAGCAGATTAAACAAAACTGCCCAGAGATGGAGTTAATTATTAAAGAGAAAGCATTCAAAGGGCTATTTGGATGCAATTTTTTCAATTATTGGTCAGGATCAGTGGCCTGGGGCCTCCGGGTGTGGCCAGTACTGATTTACTAGGGGTGGGCAAGGTTTCTTACCCTATCAGGAGTGTTAAGTTGCTAATTTGGAGGGATGCAGAAAGCTATTTCAGATAGTGTTCTCCTTGTGTCCTCCACTATGTACTGGTCAGTCATGACTGTGTGTGGGAACCTAACTCCCTGGTGACTTATCACACGTTATAAGATTTCTTCCCCAGTCAAGAGCTTGTTAAAAATTCTCAACGGAATAAAGAACCTCTTTTAGTTGTTCATAGATGATTTTGCTATAGACTACTCATCACATTTTCAGGAGGGGCCTTGATCTCTTCTCCATCCTCATGGATGGCATATAAGATGACTTAGATGTCTGATGACCCTGTTTAGATGACCCTGTTTAAATGGTTCCCATACACTGTTACAGTCTTGTAGCTATTCCTTTACATTTTCCTCTTATGGTGATTGATTTAAAATACTTTTTTCCCTGTCCCTTTCCACCCTGAAGATAAAACAAACAAACATGCTTTTAGTTTGCCATCTATTAGTAATCAGGTCCCCCATCTGCTCTTTTCAATGGTGTTGTCTACTACAATGTGTGGGACATAGTCCAAACCTGTGCCAAGATTTTGTGGCTATAACCGTTCAGTCAGTGTGACAGGCCTATCCATCAGCATATATTGTATAGTATACAGATGCCATTCTCTTGGCACGTGAATCCCTATTTGTGTTACATTGAATGCTTGTTTAATTAGATGATGCTCTCCTCAGTGCAGGTTTAGAAATAGCTACTGAAAAGATACAAACTATGGTACCCTTCTCGTGTTTGGGACAACTTATTCATCTGAGAAAAGTTGTACAAAATATTCAGATCCAGGTTAGACATGTTGCAACCCTGAATAATTTTCAGACTATAAGTCTAAGTAGTCATATGTGAAGTCCTCTGTTTGACATTCTCAAGGAAGACTCAGTCCATAATTATAAGAACACTTACACCAGAGGTTAACGCTGCCTTGAATAAAGTTAATTAGGCTCTTTCTAATGCTCAGCTCTCTAGAGTTGACCCATCTTCGCCAACATTATACTTTCCCAAGTCAGTATATGCCCACTGGGGCTCTCTGGCAGTCTCAGGGTTCCTCATAGTGGCTACGTGTACTCCACATAAAGCTGTTGCTCCCACAGATGCTATTCAACAAGCTTCTGTACTATGCCATTTTTCAGCAAAATGCTTATCCTTTTTGCAAATGATCTCATTTGACTTGAGAGCTGGCTTAAAAATTGTTGCATGTGGCAATGAAAACAAAGACACAAAAGCAAAGCATTTGTAGCCTTTTTATTAGCTGATTTCTTCTGTGGGTCAGGAGAATAGAGCGTTTGCTGACACAGAACAAAGATATTAAAAGGGAAACCATGGGGGTGGGGTGGAAAAAGGATAGTCTTGTCTTTGATTGGAGGGAACTTTGGAAGACATTTGGCACCTGAGTTAGAGAGGGAGAGGGGTTGTTACAGGGTTTGTAATCTGGGAGGACGTTTGGCACTAGGGTCACGGAGGAAGAAGAGATAGTACAAATTTGTGGTGAGAACCAGATTTTACAATGCAGCTATCATAAAGTGTGCTACAGAGAGCTGAGTCAGCTTTTAACAAAGACAAAGTTTGTTAGAGAGAGCAAAAATTGGTGTCGTCTGATAACAAGGGAAATACAAAGTTTTGGTGATATCAGAGTTTGCACTAAACTAAAACAAAGGCATAGTTTGTCTTAGAGCAGGAGGGCTCATGTCAGCAAGAGCAGGGGTTAAGTCAATTTTTGGTCTGAGCAGTGGGATACCTGGGGTCTCATCTTGTCTCTAAAAGGCTTAGCAAATTTCTTGACTTATAGATGGGCAGGGTGAGCCAGAGGACAAGTAATTCATGAAGTAGTATAAAATGGAGTCACTTAAACTTGTTCATAACAAAAAAAATTGTTAAATGATGTTCTTCATATATAACACACTATTAACTTTTAAGTTCTATGAAAGATGGAAGTACAGCAGCAGAAAAACAATTCCATCAAATACATACCAAAGGTTAGGAAGAGTCCTTTGGAGAGATCTCCATATTAGACAATGGAAGGGACCCAGTCCACTACTAACCTAGGGGAGAGGGTTTGCTTGTGTTTTTCAAGATAATGCTGAACAACCTATTTGGGTACCAGGGCATGATGCCAGATCTGAGGAATAAGTTAACCAGGAGGCCAGATCTAACTTGGGGCCTACTGAAGGAACTGACAAAACTGGAAATATAAGTAGAAGGAAAAATACATAAAGATAACTGAGCTAAAAGTATACTAGCATTAAGACAAAATATAAAGCATTCATATTTTTTAGAGATGCCAAAATGCTCTGATAAATGATCTGTTTATTGACAAATATCAAATCTGATTAGTCTATCTGTAATTATAAATTTCAGTAAAAAATTTTTGTGGTACGGTTACTATAAGCTAATCTGGCCAGATATATATGTAGTTGAGTGCACTCATAATTTTGTAAAAATGGTCATTTGTGTGTAGTATATATTTGTTTATATGGGTGTCATTTTGTGAATAGTCCCCCCCTTTTCCCTTTTGATACCATTTGTTTACAATACAAATGGGATATGATATACAGGCTTGCACACATAATTTTTTTTTTAATTTTTAAATTTTTTTTCTTGTTTCAGAACTTTTGCTTGTTTATTTATTTTTATGGCTGGCTCAGCCCACCCTGAGGGCAGGGCCGGCGCAGCATGTGGTGCTGGGGATCGAACCGTGGTCCCTGCAGCCGCCTAAGTTTTCCTAAGCAGGTGCTTTAGACCACTGAGCAATCCTGCCGGGCCCTTGAACACATAATTTTTAATTAATTCCTTAGAAAAAAATTAAAAATTATTCAGAGTCCTATTGATGAATAAGAGGTGTAGACATCCTTTTGTCCATTAATGTGGAGCTCCCATTTATCTTAGTAGTCTCCTAGGAGACACCTTCAATAAATTGGTTTAAAGGCAAAAGTTAAGAAAAAAAAATACAAGTAGATGTTCTCTTAAAAAGTGGCTTTCGGGGGCCCGGCGGGATGGCTCAGTGGTCTAAAGCACCTGCTTAGGAAAACTTAGGCGGCTGCAGGGACCACGGTATAGTGGTATAGTTAAAACAAGAGTTTTTAGAAGTTAAAAAAAATAAGCATGTTCCATGCAAAATTATAACTTACAATGATAACACATGAGTTTTATTTTCCTTTTTTGTAGGACATACTTGATATCTTGGTCTTGCTGTTTTATGAGATTTGTGTTTTACCTGTCTCTGTTGTAGAATTCTTTTGTGGAGATTTTTACGGAGTTTCATATTGTTCTTTATATGTTATGATTGAGCTTTTATCAATTCAGTCCTGATTCATCCATTATAAACAATTTCCACCATTGAATCAAATATTGGCATTGCATGCAGCAAGCTTCAACTCTTGCCAAACCAGTTCAAACATTGTTTTTAGTGTTTTTACTAGTTAAATATGTTTACTTACATAATAGTTCTGTTTCTTATCTGAATTAAGATCTTCAATGTTTACTTCTTTTAGTGGTTTCTTGTTCCACCTTCCTGTTGCAATTTTTTTTTTTTTTTTTGGTGTATGTGATCCATGTCACAAAAAATAATCTGTAAATTAGTTTACGGTTTTGTCCTATTTAGGTAGTTTTGTCTGCCAGTAAGTTCACTATAAACTGTGTACACCTCCGTTCAAAATTCTTTTGCAAATGCTGTCCATTGTGATAGGCTAGGCAAGAGATTTGCACAAAGGGTGACCCCCTTTGTTCATTTGTTTGTTCGTTCGTTCATTCATTCATTCATTCATTTTTTTTTTTTGTTTTTCTTTTTTTTGGTACAGCATTTCACTGTGCAGCTTGAACTGATAGTGGTCTTACCATTTTCCTGCTTTGAGACTTCTCAGCACTGGGATTACAGGCATGTGTCACTATGCCTGGTCTGGGTTGCTGATAACAGTGTGCCTGGGAGTAGGGCTGGTGTGGTATGTGGTGTCAGGCATCACACTTGAGACCTTGTGCTTGCCAGGCAGGCACTTACACCGCTAAGCTATCACCCTAGGCTGTTTATTTTATTTTTTCTGTTTTAGGAAAGGTTTTGCAGGGTATTCAGGGTTTTACTACTAGATCGGCTTTGTAGTGATCCACCTGTTTACAGACTCCCAAGAGCTGGGATTTGTGCCACCATGCCCAGTCTCAGTTGCCATCTCAACTTGTACTGGGAGTGGGGCTGGCATGGCAGGCCTGGGTTTGAACCCCCCAACCTTTTTTTTTTTTTCTTTTTCCCCCAACCTTTTTGTCTGCTTGCAGGCACTTTAATCTGTTGAGCTATTGGCTCACCCTTATTCATTTATTTTAACCACATTAATTGATTTATTTATGTGGTACAGAGTCTAGCAATGCAGCTCAGATTTATGGTGATTCTCCTGTGTTAGCTTCTGTAGTGCTGAGATTATAGGTGTGCAAAACAGTGACCTGTTTCTATGGCCTGTGTAGCATGGATACCTGCCTTGCATAGCAAAGGTTCATGGGTCAGCACGGGATGTGGTACCAGGAATTGAATTCTGGTCCTTGTACTTGTCAGGCTAGTGCTTAGACTGATGAGCTATCTCCCCAGATCTTTTTTGGCTTCTGAGACAGAATCTTATCTGTTATATTATAGTACATCATTAGGAATATTCTTTTATTTCTGCCATCATTAAGTTATTTATTTGAATGTGTTGTGTTTTGTTGGGCAACTTCATTCTTATGTCGCATTTCATTGTGTCACATAGGTTACATTATGTCATCCTTAATGATGTAATTAGTATTAATAGTATAAACTAATTTTTCTTTGATTTCATCTGCTATCCATTGATTGTTCAAGCGGATATTAATTTATTTTTTTATTTTTTGAGTATAGGATTGATTGAACAATTAAACATTAACACTTTCAATAAACTTTACTGTTTTTTTTCTTTTCCTCTTTCTTTTTTTAACAGTTGACACATTGTATATTGTCCTCACAATAGTTCTACAAGAGCACAGTGTGTGGGCATGACTCACCTTCCTATTGATGTTGCTAAGGAAAAAAAAAAAGGAAAAGAAAATTCTTCTCTTTGGAGTAAGTGGAAGCAGATGCATACACAATCAAATGTTCTACGGTTGCAGTGGGCCACCAGTGAAGCTTGCAATGCTGGAGGCTATTGATCCAAGCCTCATACGGCTCATCTCATGAATCTAGCTCTGTGTGTCACGCATTGTAATTAAGCTTTTTTCTTGCTGGGTGATCAAGGGCACGTCGAAGCAAGACCTGCATAACAAAGCTTTTATTTTTTTGTATCTTCCAAGGTCAAATCCCCTCAGGATTAAGTTGGGGACAATATACAGTACTTTGTAGAACTGTTATTAATATGAGCCTTCGGGAGGAGTCACAGCCATTGCTTGGCCAGTTTGCTTTCTGTGAAAGCCTGAGAGAGTGTTTTTCTCTGGGTGACTCTCCTTAGATGCACTATAGTTCACTTAACCCTTTCCTCTGAGGTCCCATAATCTCCTTGACCAGAAAATTTGGGACACCTCTGAGTTATAGAATATTACAGCACGGGTTCTCTGATATCCTGAGTCCTTAGTAACCTTGAAGGGCTAGGGCCAAAATATTGGCTATCCTCATAGCCCTTCTTTTTCTCCAATTTTTGGTCTGTTAACTTACATTCTCAACCCTCCAGCAGAAAAGATTTGTGATACTATTACTTTATAACATAGGTACTTGAGCTTATCATCACTGGCTTTCTGAGTATGAAATATCTTTGACTTAGCTTGGAGTTGATATTTTCTGACCATCATTGATATTCTGATAACATTGCATACAATGTGATATAAGCAGTTACACAATTTTGACACAGATATTTGGAAATTCAAGGAAGTACAAAATTGTAGCCTGTCAAGTGTATGCTATTTGGCCCAGTCTCTTATTTTCAACTAGTACTCTTGAGAGAGAGAATAACAGTAACTGAGTTTTCACTAGGAGCAGTACACGTCAAAAAGACAAGAGTGACATGCATTACAAGCATAGCTTTAGTGTTACATGGTGCTATAATCAATATTGATGAACCTTTTGAAGGTTCTTGACACCAGTATCTGATTCATCCTGTGTACATAAGTGCATGGTTTTGCTCTTCATACGTTTTCTCCTTTATCTGCTTCCAGTCACTTTGTTGTTTAATCCATAACACATTCAGCTGTGTTATGCCCTTAACTTCTTATTTTCTTCTTTAAAGTTCTTATATTAGGGAGACTATATGATATTTACACATGTAGGTCTGGTTTATTTCACTAATAAGTATATGTTCAATATACATCCATTTATATATGAAGCCTTCAAACTTATCATTCTTTATGGATGAGTAGTATTCCATTGTATGAAAATACCACAGTTTTTTCAACCATTCTTCAAATGGTGGACATTTTGGTTGTTTCAAAGATTTGGCTATTACAAATCGGGCTACTATAAACATAGGTGCACAGATATGGCTATGGTATGAGGTTTGCAGTTCTCCTGGGAAAATTCCCAGTAGGGGGATAGCTGGATTGAACAGAATTTCCAATTCTAATTTTGTAAGGATCCTCCACACTGCTTTCCATAATGGTTGCACCAATCTGCATTCCCACCAGCAGTGGAGAAGGGTTCCTTTCTCCCCACAGCCTCTCCAGTATTTGTTGCTGGTTGATTTCTTTATGCTAGCCAATCATTCTGGGGTCAGATGGTATCTAAGTGTTGTTTTGATTTGCATTTCACGAATGGGTAGTGATGTGGAGCCTTTCCTCATGTATTTGTAGGCTGGCTGCATTTCTTTCTCTCAGAAGTGTGTGTGCATCTCAGATGCCCATTTCTGGATTGGGTCTTTGAAATCTGGGACCCTAGTGGTTTTTAGGTCTTTGTGGATTCCAGACGGAAGGCCTTTGTCTGAATACTTGTTAGTTAAAATATTTTTGAAATTTGTGGGTCGTCTTTTCACTCTGTTGGTGATTTCCTTTGACATGCAGAAACTTCTTAGCTGGACGAGGTCCCATTTGTTGATGCTTTAAAGTGTTAAACGTGCAATTTGATTTCTGCCCATGAACTTTTTGCCTACCCCGATGTCTTTAATATTTCCTCCCACTTTCTCTTCCAGGAGATTTAATGTTTCACTTTTAATATTTAGATCTTTTATCCATTTCGACTTTATTTTCGTGCATGGTGATAGACTAGGTCAAGTTTTAGTTTTCGGCATGTAGAGAGCCAATTTTTCCAGCACCATTTCTTAAAGAGGCTGTCTGTCTTCCAGTAGGCATGTTTGGTCCCTCTGTCAAAGATAAGGTGGCTGAGTGTGTTTGTATTTGCTTCTGAATCTCCTAATCTATTCCATTGATCCTCAGGTCTATTATTCTGCAAATTCCATGCTGATTTTATTACTGTAGCTTTGTAGTATAACTTTAGGTCAGGAATTGTAATGCCTCCTGCCATACCTTTGTTGCCCAGAATTGTCTTTGCAATTCTGGGTCTTTTTTGGTTCCAAATAAATTTTAGGAATGACTTCTCTAGATCTGTGAGGTATGTCGATGGTATTTGGATAGGAATTGCATTAAATCTGTACAACAATTTAGGGAGTATGGCCATCTTCACAATGTTGGTTCTTCCTATCCAGGAGCAGGGAATATCTTTCCATTTTCTGAGATCTTGTAAGATCTCTTTTTTCAGAGTACTATAGTTTTCATTGAAAAGGTCTTTTACTTCCTTAGTTAGGTTGATTCTTAAGTACTTCATTTTCTTCGGTGCTATGATTAAAGGTATTATTTCTCTCTTAGTGTGTTTGTTATTTGTGTCGAGGAATGCCACTGACTTTTGTGTGTTGACTTTGGAACCTGCTATGCTACTGAATTTGTGTATTGATTCCAGTAGCTTTTTGGGTCTTCATGTCATCTGCAAATAGTAAAACTTTTACTTCTTGTTTACCTATTCTTATTCCTTTTATTTCTCTTTCTTGTCTAATGGCTGTAGGTAATGACTGCAGAACTATATTGAATAGAAGTAGCTAATAGGGGGAATCCTTTTCTTGTACCAGATTTGAGAGTAAAAGACTTCAGGTTTTCCCCATTTAGAATTATGCTAGCTGTTGGATTGTTGTAGATGGCTTTTATCAGGTTGAGGTAGAGGCCCTCTATTCCAATTTTCTGTAGGACTTTGAACATGAATGAGTGTTACATTTTGTCAAAAGGCCTTTTTGGCATCAACTGAGACAATCATGTGATCTTTGGTCTTGACTCTATTGATATAGCATATTGGATTTATAGGTTTGTGTATATTGAACCATCCTTGCATCCCTGGAATGAATCTTACCTGGTCATGGTGTATAATCTTCTTGATGATTTGTTGTATTCTAATGGCTAGGATTTTATTGAGAATTTTGCATCTATGTTCATGAGAGAAATTGGTCTGTAGTTTTTTTTATTAGTTATATCTCTCTGTGGTTTTGGTATCAGTGTAATACTTGCCTCTAGGAATGATTTTGGAAGTACTGCTTCTTTTTCAATTTCACTGAAGAGTTTGAGGAGTATTGGGGTTATGTCTTCTCTAAATTTCTTCTAAAATTCAGAGGTGAAACCATCAGGTCCCGGACTTTTCTTTATCGGTAGGCTTTTTATTACATTTTGTATTTCATTGGCTGTTATTGGGTTATTGAGAATTCTAATATCTTCTTGATTCAGTTTTGATAATTTGCACTTTTCTAGGAATCTGTCCATTTCATCTGTGACTTCAATTCTGTGAGAGTAAAGATTCTCAAAGTAACTATTTATAATCCTCTGTATCTCTGCTGGGTCTGTAGTAATTTCACCTTTTCATTCCTTATTGCTTGAATTTGAGTCCGTTCCTCTTTTTGATGAGATTAGCTAGGGTCTTATCACTCCTATTTAATCTTTCAAAGAACCAGCTTTTGGATTCATTAATTCTTTGTATTGTTTTCTTTGTCTCAATTGAATTTTTTTTTTTTTTTTTTTTGTCTTTTGGAGACAGGGTCTCGCTATGCAGTTGAGGCTGGCCTTGAGCTCACTTTTGTAGCCCAGGCTGGTGTCGAACTCGCATCGATCCTCCTACCTCAGCCTCCTGAGTGCTGGTATTAAAGGCGTGCGTCACCACGCCCGGCTATTTGAATTTATTTCTGCTCTAATCTTTGTAATTTCCTCCCACCTTTGGGCTTTGGATTTTGTTAGTTCTTCCGTTTCTAGTCGGTTTAAATATTGCATAAGATTGCTTATTTGTTCCCATTCTATTTTCTTAATGTGTGAGTTCAGAGCTATAAATTTCCCTCTAAGAACTGCTTTCATTGCATCCCACAAATTCTGGTAGGTTGTGTTTGAATTTTCATTAAATTGTAGATACTGTTTTATTTCTTTAATTTCATCTGTAACCCACTGGTTGTTGAGAAGAGTGCTGTTTAATTTCCATGTAGTCCTGGAATTCCTATGGTTTCTTTCGTCATTTATTTCCCGTTTGATTGCACTGCGGTCAGATAATATGCATGGGATAATTTCTGTTTTCTTGCATCCACTTAAGCATGATCTATGGACTAATATGTGATTTATTTTAGAAAATGTCACATGTGCAACTGAGAAGACTTTTTTTTTTTTTTTTGAGACAGAGTCTCACTATGCAGTTCAGACTGGCCTTGAGCTCACTTTTGTAGCCCAGGCTGGTTTTGAACTCACACCGATCCTCCTGCCTCAGCCTCCCGAGTGCTGGGATTACAGGTGTGCGCCACCATGCCTGGCTTAGAATGTGTATTTTGAAGTAGTTGGGTGGAACACTCTGTATATGTCCACTAAGTCCAGTTGTTCCACGTTCTGATTCAGTTCTGCCACATCTTTGCTAATTTTTTGTCTGCTAGATCTATCTTTTTTGGATAAGGGAGTGTTGAGGTCTCTTGTTAAGACTGTGCTATTGGATATGAGATTTTTCAGGTCCATTAAGATTTGTTTTATATAGCTTGCTGCTCCCATGTTGAGTTCATACATATATTTATGAGTGTTACCACTTCATCATGAATTTTCCCCCTAACCAGAATGTAGTGGCCTTCTTTATTTCGTTTGATCAATCTTGGGTTGAAGTTTAGACTGTCTGCAAACAGGCTTGCTACCACTGCTTTTTTTGAGGTTCTGCAGCATGCAGTATTGTTTTTCCAACCTTTAACTTTAAGTCTATGAGTTTCTTTATGAGTTAAGTGTGTTTCTTTTATACAGCATATTGTTGGGCTTTGTTTCCTTATCCACTCTGGAAGTCTACTTCTTTTAATTGGAGAATTGAGTCCATTTACATTGATGGTTGTAATTGAAATGTATTGACTTATGTTTGACATGACTCTTATTCGCTACTGTTTACCACTTTTTCCTCCTATGTTTAGTTGGTTACTCTATTTGGTGGGATCTTTCTGTTGTCATTTGTTGAATTTGGGTCGTTTTCGTCCCTCTCTAAAATATTTGTTAGAATATTGTGTAGTGTTCGCTTTGATGTCATGAAATTCTTTAGTTGCTCCTTGTCATGGAAATATTTCACTTCTCCCTCATACTTGAAGGAGAGTTTTGCCATTTATAGTAGCCTGGGCTGAAATTTGTTTTCATGGAGGACTTGAAGCACTCTTCTCTATGCTCTTTTTTTTTTTTTTTTTTTAGGGTCTCAGTACTGAGTCATAGTGGTCCTCCTGTTTATATAT
>PVJA010032681.1:0-11969 GCA_004027025.1 Myocastor coypus
AAAGAAAAAAAAAAAAAAAAAAAAAAAAAAAATAGTGAAACCTGTCTGTCATACAGTGTCACAAGGTGAACATTGCCAGTCCAAAAGAGAGAAAGAGAAGGATAAAAGGAATAGGATCAAAGCAACACTGAAGCCCAATGAGGCAAACTAAATCCTGTAACTCCTCTGGGGTGAGCTTTTGTGAGATGTGGACAGCGAACCATCTGGGAAGTCCCGACCCATGGCATTATAGGAAGTTGTGGCCCATAAGGCCTCTCTCTTGGGCTGCATTTGTTCACTGTTGTGACTCTAATGTTTCATGTTCCTGGCTTCTGTAGCCTTCTGGGTTCTCTAGTGCACTTTTCACTTCATGTCTCTCACAGCTACAAATATTGTCCCTGTATGGTATGTGAAGCCTGGCCTCCAAGTCTTCTTTTCAAATAGGTAGAAACCTCTCTCATCCTGTGACTATTGTTCAGCAGGATGGTTTACAGCCAGCACTATATGCAGGACACCAAGATCTGCCACAAGTTTGAGCAGCTGTCAGGCTCTTTTGCAGAATGGTTGCCATGGGTTCCGAGTGCCTACATGGTTGAACATGATGAACTGGATTCTGGGAAACAAATTCTCTGGATAACTCTTCTGAGAATGATGTTCTAGCACTTTTATTCTCAAAACAAGGCCAAGATTTACTTTCATAATTCTGATCCTGTAAAGGGTGAAGCCTTGCTGACTGCTCAC
This sequence comes from Myocastor coypus, assembly GCA_004027025.1. Classification (NCBI taxonomy): domain Eukaryota; kingdom Metazoa; phylum Chordata; class Mammalia; order Rodentia; family Myocastoridae; genus Myocastor; species Myocastor coypus. Next base: position 721 of record PVJA010032681.1, read on the forward strand.
ATGCCAAGTCATTTTTCCTAGTGTCTTGCTCCAAAGAGATTGATTTCTTTTTTAATGCTAATCTTTTCAACCATGCTCTTTTCTCTGGCATCTTTGCTGGTGCTTAAAAATGAAAGTTTTAAAAATGGGCATTTCCCCCCACCCCCTGTTTCTCACAGTGTATCTCACCAAAAGCAGCAAGCAATAACCATGTGACAGACTATACATTGGGTTGCTTTGTAATTTTATATGCCAGGTTAATTAATTCACTACTTTTAAGCTTAATTTCCCAAAATGTCTCAGAACTTGAGCAAAGTATAGACAAATTTTGTACCACAGTATAGCACATATGGCTTGGAGTTCAGTGCTGGGGCATTTTTTTTTTTTTTTTTTGTTCCCAACTGGATCTTCTTGAGCTTGGTCTCTACTAATTGCTTTGTCACTATTCTGGTCTTCTGGCTCTCACCAGAATCTCCCATTAGGCTCAACTTACATTATTGTAGGGGTTATTCTCCAGCCTATATCTCCAAACCTTTCAGAAATCCACCTATAAACCAGTTCTAAAAGCTTCCAAACTACATGGTTAAGCTGATGATCAAGTCCCATCAACAGCCCACTCTTGGTACCAAAACTTGTGTGACTCACTTTCTTGTCATTGGTGTATGATAACTGACCCCTCTGGCTTAAAGGATAAGGGGTTTACTTTGGATTATTGTTACAGTACATACCGCTGCCTCTAAGGCAGTCGTTCTCAACCTTTCTAATGCCGTGACCCCACAATACAGTTCCTCATGTTTCAGTGACCCCAAACCAAAAAAATAATTTTGGTGGCTACTTCAAATTACTAATTCCAATAAATAACATTTCACCATGGCATAGCAGGGGTTTAAATATGTATTTTCTGATGGCTTTAGGCGACCCCTGTGTTTTGGTTGTTCGACCCCCACCAGGGTTGCGACCCATAGGTTGAGAACCGCTGCTCTAAGGCATGACAGCACGGCAGAGGCTCATAGCAAAGGAGAAACTCCTTGCCAGGAAGCAAGGAGAGAAAAGGGTCCAGACATACCCTTCTATATCCTTCCAACAGTGACTCACCTCTTTCAGGCATTTCCTACCTCCTAATGGTGCATTTACAGATTCATCAGTGGACAAATCACCAGTGGACATAGTGCCCCATGACTGAATCATCTCACCAAAGCCCTATGACTGTATGAGGCTTTAGGGGGTCATCTAGACACAAACCATACCAAGAGCTCAGCCTTAGTCTTCCATAGCAGCACATTGATAATAACTTGCAATGACGTTCCAGCTGTAGCAGAAAATGGCCCTCTACCCAGCCAGTATACCTCAGTTTCTGTTAGTTGCTCAGGTAACCAAGTGCACTTCAGTTCCTGTTACTTCTGTTTCCCACAAATGGCTGGTGACTATGGTGCACATTGCATGAATCCATCCCCAGGTGACAAGCCACTCTCCCTCTGCACTTTTCCTTTGCAACCCCATAAAAGTCTCTCTTTGAGCCTTTGGGGCCTGCCCATCAGCATTAAATAAATATGTCTCTAAATCCTGGGGGATATTTCGGTGTCTCTGTTTGCTGCTGCACAACAATGACAACATAAATATAGATGTATCATATTATGTTGCATCGTGTAAATGATACAAAAATTATACCAGAATAAGAAGACAAATGGGTGAGAGTGCTTGTGCCTGAATGGGCAGATGTTAGGTTTCTTATCAGAAGAGTAGTTGGAAACCCTTTTTCTATTCTGTACTTTATCTCTTCATTCTGTAGGCTGTTTCTTTTCTTATTCAGAAATGTTTTAATTTAATAAAATCTCATTTGTTGGCGCAGTGTTATTTTTTTACCTTTTGGAATTATATTCAGGAATTCTTTTACTACACCTCTATCTTCAAGTATATTGCTTATGATTTCTTCCAGAAGTTTTAGTGTTTCTGTTTTTATGTCTAGACCTTTGATCTACTCTGATTTTATTTTAATACAATGTGAGATACATGGGACACATTTTATTCTCCTACATGTGCATACCTGTTTTTACCAGAACCATTTATTTAAAAGGCTGCTCTTGTATGGATAGACTTAGTATCATCAAATATGTTACATTACAAAAATAATAAATATTAATGTAATCCTAATCAAAATACTGTCATTCTTCAAAGAACTAAAAAAACCTTAAATTTATATGGAAGCAAAAGAGATCCAAAATAGTCAAAGCAATCTTGAGCCAGAGGAACAAGGCAAAGGCATTACAATCCCAGACTGCAAGGCATACTACAAAGCTATAGTAGTAAAAACAGCATGGTATTGGCACAGAAGACAATCATATAGACCAATGGGATAGAATAGAAGATAAAGAAACAACCTCTAGCATCTTTATCTATCTGATGCTTGATAGAGGAGCTGAAACAGTGCTAGAGCAATTGATGTCTTTCTTTTTTATAATGCTCACTTCTTCAGTATCTTTCTTCAGAGTATTACACTTTTTTTGTTATAGCGGACTTTAATTCCTTCGGTTTGATTTCCAGATACTTAATGTTTTTTGAAGTTTCCATGAATGGGATTGTTTTTCTGATTTCTTTCTCAGTGAGCTTAGTATTGGGTACAGCAATGCTATTGTTTTGTGCATGCTGATCTTTTATCTTGATTCTTTACTGAATTTTAATTAGTTTTAAGAGTATTCTGCTAGGTTTTTGGGGTCTTCTACATACAGGGTCATATCTGGATCTGTAAGTAAAGATACTTCCATTTTAGGAAATTAATTTTTTAAGCTAAATGTAGGATCATAAATTATCTCCATTACGTTTAAATTTCATAGGTTGAGTTCAAACATCCCAGATAGTTGTAAAGTTAATATTATTTATTAGATTTATTTAAAATAAGCACACATTGAAAATTTGAATAATATAAAAGTATATAAAATGAAAAGTAACTTTCCTTTCTAGCTCAGGCCCCACCCAAGTATCCTAGTTCATCTTTCTGGAGACAATAACTTATCAATTTATTGATCTGCCTGCCAATTATTACCTATGCACAAGTTATCTGTTCAAAAAGCAGAGAAGGCTCTACCAATAACATCTTTAACACAAGCAAAAACAAAGCATGTGCACTACCCAGCACCTTTCAAACTGTTTCTCTATATTGTAGTTGTCCAAACATATTGGGACTTATCCAGGCATTCTGAAATCTAAGCCACTCCACACATGTGATTCTAACTTAGTCTTTCTTCAAAGACTACAGATAAAAAAATCAGATGGTACACATCTAACCTTCTCTTGGGCTTCACCATAATGTTATATACCAAGTTCTCTGTGGAGGATATCTGAAGTCTTCACAGAGGTTATGAGTGTTTTAATTTTGAGGTGATCTTTGCTGTATTAATATTCCTTACAGATCTGTGTCATCTGGCATTTTGATTCATTTGTCTTTAGATTTTTCATGACACTAAATCAAATATTGAACTTTGTAGAGGTACTTAGCAGAGATTCTTTGTACCAGAGAATCATTCAGTTTTGCTATAGGCTCTAATTTCTTTTCTTTTTAGAAACATATTTATTTATTTTTAATTTTTAAATTACTTTTAATATGAAATAACAATATGACAGTTTCAAAACACGTTAGTAGTACATTCACAGTAATTGATACAATGCATATTGTTGTTCTCGTAGTAGTTACACAGAGTGCAGGGTGTTTGTTTATTTATTTATTTATTTATTTGATCTGGGTCTCAAACTGTTTTGCAGTTCAGACTCATAGTGATTCTCCTGTGTCAGCTTCCCCAGTGCTAGAATTACAGGTGTATACCATTTGCCCAGTTTCAGAGCTGGCAAGGCCCTCCTGGGGTTTTGGGGCATCAAGGCATGCAATACTTGGGATTGAATTCAGGTCCTTGTAATTGCCAAGAAGCTGCTTAGACTGCTGAACTATGTCTGTGGTCCAGGATCTAATTTCTTACTGTGTGTGTCAGGGGGCTTACCTTCTTCCACTTAGTTAACTTCTAGCCCAGCAGTTCTCAACCTGTGGGTTGCGACCCCAGCGGGGGTTGAATGACTAGAACACAGGGGTCGCCTAAAGCCATCGGAAAATATATAATGCACATCAGGTATTTACATTCTGAATCATAACTGTAGCAAAATTATAGTTTTGAAGTAGCCACCAAAATTATTTTTGGTTTGGGGTCATCGCAACATGAGGAACTGTATTGCAAGGTCATGGCATTAGAAAGGTTGAGAACCACTGTTCTAGTTGGTCTCCGAACTTACTGAAGAGTAACGTCATTTTGCAGTTAGGCTGGCAGCTTCCCTGGCAACCTTGGGGGAAGCTGCTCTCAGAATTAGGGTCTACGCTCCCCAGCCACCTCTTGTTCCACTTCCAACTTGAGAAAGGTCTTATTTCCTATTGTCTACCTTTCATTTTGCTCCTCAATTATATTTTGTGTTTCTTACATGTGAAAAACTATGCAATATTTAATGTTGTGTGTGTACTTCATTTAACTTAATTTTACAGTGATAAAAATTTTAAATCTTAACAAACCTTGCAATCAAATTGCACATATCTTTAAATTATGTTGTTCTTAAAAAACCTGAATGTCACAAAATTTTTATCAAATAATAAAACAGATCTTGACTTTATTGATTTATTTTTATTTTTTGTGGGACCAGGGTTCAAACTCACAATCTTGCACTTGCCAGGCAGGCACTTGTGCCATGGAGCTATCTCCAAGCCCCCAGATCTTGACTTTAATCAAAAGATTGTCACTTTGTATGACTATATTCTCTAGCTTCAAATAAAAATTCAAAGTACATGTATATACTTTTAAAGATTCTTCACTCTAAATAGCAACTTTTTCAGTTAAGTCAACTACTAGGCATAATAGCATCAGGCTTCTTGATCGTTGATTAATAAGTTGAAATTCACCTGATAGTAATATTATGGAGTCATTATTTTATTAAAAATGATATTGTGGTCTATTATATCTGATGTTTAATTATATTAAAAGATAGTTGAGGAGTCTTAGAATTTTTCTTGATTTTCATCAATCTAGGGATGGGCCTTGTGCAGCAAGCTCTGTTCCCTGTCCGCTCTTTTGTTCTGAAATACCACTTTTTTTTTTTTCCCCTAAAAGGTCACCTTTTTTACTGATGTGTTGAGATTTTCAAATCTTTATAGAAATTTTTATAGTCTGGGACTCTGGACTTTAATCTAGAAGGTTGTTGACTTTCAAGTCCAATGTTACATCTTCTCCCTGGTGGAAGCTTCCTAATATCTACATGAAGTTCCACAACATGTTTAGACGTGAGCAGATCCAAGGCTGCAGTTGTAGAAGCAGGAAGATGCACTGAGATCCAAATGTTAAATGCAAAACATGCTAGTGCTGTTTCCCTACAATTTGGCCACAGACATGACAAGCGTTTTTGCTAGATATACTTCAATTTCATTTTTTTACATAAAAATTGGAATTGTGTTTGTTCTTTCTTTTTATTCCCCCACATCCTAGTATTGATATGGTTCTGCCTGCCTGGAATCTGGAACATCAAAACTTGAATTCATATGTACTAAATAGCGCAGAGCTTTGCTGATACTTCCTAACTCATCCTAAGCACAGTTACATGCATTTTTCTGCCTTGTATATGAAGAAGATTCTACATTATGGTCACTTTTTAAATCAAGTACTGTGGTACACTGGAAAGAGTCAGGAATGGAGACTCTGAATAAAATGAGTTCTTTTGCCAGCTGCCTTTGAACATGAAAATGTCCCTGTGCAGCAGTTAGGGGTGAGGAGATCCTCTAATAGTGGGGACACATTTCAAAGAGATGGTTTTCTTTTATTTCATTTAAGAGGGCTCCCCAGTCTTCTGAAGGGACACAGGCTCTGCCTTCCTACTGTACAGGTTGCTTTTTACCTACTCTGTCATATTCTGCCACTTCTCTATTCCTTGGCCCTTTTTCTTTCTATAGTAGCCTTTGAATTAGTTTATCATTGTCTTTGATTAGTATAATTATCATTGTTTTTAATTTTATTGTAGCAGGATGGTGATGGAGTTAAACCTTACTTTCAAGGAAGAATAATTGGCATTTAAAAGTTGCCTAGGTGTGCTGCTTCTCTGGTTAGAGCACAGCAGATCACCCTTTCTTATTTATTTATTTTTTTTCTTAAAATGATCTGAATGATGCTTCTGGCTCATTAATTCATACAACAACTACTCCTGGAGCTCCTCCATGTGTCAAGTCCTGGGGTAACAGTAAAAGAGGAAGAGTTAACCTTCATGGCCAGAGGGTGCGCCTAACAAGATGAATAAATAAACAAAATGATTTAAAGAAAATGAATATATGGAGATCAGTGGAAGAGCAAGGTCACCTTAGATTGCTGGTTTGACTGAGAGGGAGATGAGATTTAAACTAAACTTTTCTTAACTTAAATATCCAGGAAAAAAAGTTACTCATGGGCTGGGGAGATAGCTCAGTAGAATAAGCACTTGCCTGGCAAGCACAAGGGCCTGAGTTCAATCCCCAGTTCCACCAAAAAAAAAAAAAAAAAAAAAAAAAAAAAAAAAAAAAAAAAAAAAAGTTACTCGTAATAGTCTGGGAGGGAAGAGGGATGAGCATTCCAGGAACTGGCCCAGGACTGATGGGGCTGGAACCTAAGGAAAAGAATGGGGACAGGAAAGAATGATGAGGTGTGGTTAGGAGGTAGGGTTAGATAAATCAGGAAATCATATTTATATCATCTAAGCTATCATATAGGTCATACCAAGGTGCTACACTGTCAGCCTGTCATATAAGAAGAGCTAATATCTGCATAATGGCTAATGGCCATGGATCAAATCAGGATATGGACAGTTTTAAAAAGTGTTACATCTTTCACATAGTTTATCTTTTACAACATCCCTAAGAGGCAGGCCCTCAACCCATTTGACAGGTGATAAAACTGAGGACCTGAGACACTCATGAGTTAAACAGGTTGCCCAATGTTCTAAAGTAACAAATGAGAGCCAGACCTGTCCAGTCCAGCTTCAAAGACTACTCCTGCAGTTGCTGTTTTATGTTACAGGTTTTGTAGGGGCAGCTGCCTAACCCAAGTGGCTAAGAGTGACCTTGATGAAGTCTGCTACAGGTGTGCAGCCTGAGATTCAGTACTTCTCCAGAGGGAGCCCCGGACCAATCCTGGCAAGAAACAGCCCTCCTGTCCCTTACTCAGGGAAAAAGGGCAGCTGGTTATGGCAAAGCCAGAGAAACTCAGGAACGGTGGCTAGGGGCCATCCTGGGAAAGGAACCAAGAGAGTAAGCAAGCTGGATTAAACTGAGAATCCAAGCACATTCAGATATGGAAGCTTCCTTTGTATGCCAGATTACATGAGCTATTGTGTATGTGTGTGTGTGTGTGTTTGTGTGTGTGTGTGTGTGTGTGTGTGTGTGCAGCTGAAATTGTGACTTAACCCAGATTCTCTGAAGAAGTGAGAATGTATTGGATATGACTGGATACTGACCCACTTTTGATATTTCATTAATTTGAAAAACTAACATAAATTAACATTTTATAAGATATCAAGATAACACTCTTATTTAATGAATACTTTAAGTAACATAGATTTTATTCAGAGTTTCCTAATTATCTCAATAAAATGTCCCTTGAAGCAGCACTGCCCTAATCCAGTGTCTACCAGTGACCACACACTATCTGGATGTCATAGTCTTCAAGTCTCTTTTTCTAGCATAGTCCCTTTCCCTATATTGTCCTATTTGAAGAGACCTGTGAGTTATTGTACCTAGGTTTATTTAAACGTTCCTTCCTGGTAATCATTAGCTTGTTGCCGTATCTTCCATATATCCTATAAACTGGAAGTTAGATTAAAAATCTGATGATTCAAGGTAGACATTTTTGGCCAGAATATATCACAAGTAAGCTGCACTTTTATTATTAACCCATTTTTAAATGGACACATAAAAATATAGTAATGCCCCATGTTAATAGGACTCTTTTCTTAAGGATTACACGTGCAGGTAACTCTTCATTCGTGCTGTTCCTTCTCTGACACCACTTCCCATTTAGTGCTATCATACCCCAAATGCGGCTTCAGATCTTTGGAGCCATGGAGGGCCTTGTGAGCTGTTCGACTGTAATGAAATCATAATGCCATGATGGGAAGGGCCACCCATCCTTTCCACTGCCTCACTGACTCTTGCTCTAAGGTCTTCTCCTTGATACTCTGAATCTTCATGAAAGCTGCAAGCCCCTTTGGGCTTCTTTTGCCTACTCCCTCCCGCTGTACCACCATCCCCCGCCTGTCCCAATCAGTGGTCTCTGCTCCACCCTCTTCCCAACATCCCTAATGTTCCTATGGCGCAAGCTATTCTCCTCTCTCCAATTTAAGAGCATGCCAATATTTATCCAAAGCTTCCTCTTTGGTTGAAATAATGTATCTTCTGAAATTTAAGAAGCATCAAAGTTCACTTTCATTCAGCTTTTCATTATTACTGGCTTTTAATTTTTCACTTACAAGATACATCTCTTTTCATTTTGGAGACTTTTTTTTTTTTTTTTTTTTTTTTTTTTTTTTTTTTTTTTTTTTTTTTTTTTTTTTTTTTTTTTTTTTTTTTTTTTTTTTTTTTTTTTTTTTTTTTTTTTTTTTTTTTTTTTTTTTTTTTTTTTTTTTTTTTTTTTTTTTTTTTTTTTTTTTTTTGTAATTTGTAATTAGTACTACAGATGAATTGTGGACCCCTAAAGAACATTTCCTTAAATCCATGTCAGTCTTTCCCCCTCTTTAAATGTGTTCTTCACACTAATTTTTGCACGTCCATGCCTGTGTTTATGAGGGTTGTGATTTGTCTCTATTATTACGTTAGAACAACAGCTGGGAAAATAGCTCAGTGGCACCTGCCTGGTAAGGACTGTGGGAATTTATAATAATCGCTCTTCCCCAGGACACATCATTTCCCTTACCTGGTGCCAGGCCTGAGAGACCCTTTGAAGCAGGCTACTCAGGGAAGATGCAGAATCAAACTGAGGGACACATTGGCTAACTGAGCCTGACCCTGAGGCTCTGTAGGTGTTCCTCGCCAGCATGTCATGGTGGCAGTTGATGGATTTAGTGAGGTTACCAGGGTACTGTTTACCTCACTTATAAAGAAATATAATTGACTTACAACTAATACAGGTTGCCAGTAAGGCAATAACATTTTCAAGGGTAATATCTATAAGGAAGTTTCTAACTGATCAGGAAGGGCAAGATTCTCACATACCGCTGGCTCAAAAGCAAGGCTTAGAAGGGCCAATGATAGGCACAGAAAATGATGTGGCTGAGGAGAAGATCACAGCCGGAGAACATGTTTGCTGCACATGAGTGTGCCTCCAGTGCTTGGCCTCAATTTAATTTACCTCTGTCGACTCCCCTTTCCTTTCCGGTTGATCACTTCTTACTTAAATATCAGGGCTTCACAAATGCTCTCAGATCACCTGTTTTCTCCATTGACATACTCAGGAGCTTTTACTTTCAGTATTTTTCAGAGAGAAGGCATGGGACTAGATATTCGTCCACCTGCCAGACTTCCTTTCTAATTTCCCAGCACCTTGACTGCAGTATATCAAAAGCCAAACAAATTGTTTTCTTCCCTTTCTCAACCTTTCCATACTTCCTTTATTCTCTACCGTGGGCAAGTGGCATTATTCCAACACGATGGCCTAAGCAGAGGTCTTTAGTGCCATCCTTGTGTCCTTCCTCTCCTGAACCCTAATCCCTGCTTTTCCTCCTGTTTTATCTTTCGCTGCTATTTTCTTATTTACACCAATCACCCTTGCTCATGCCACAATTGTCTCCTACCTGGTTCGTTTTAATCCACTCTTAACATAGCTTGCAAAGATTCAGTGTGGCTCACTACCATCTATAGAGTCAAGCATTTATCTCTTAAATTAGTTCACAGACTATTCATGATGTACATCTTTTTCCATGTCTCGCCTCCTTTTCTCTCATATCTGAAGCCTTAGCTATTCTGAATTATGTCATTATCAGAGTGTCATCTTGTCACTGGTCATCCCTCTATGAAATGTCCTCTTCCTGTGCTCACCTGTGCCTTTTATCTTTCAAAACTCAGCCCAGGGGGGCTGGGGAGATAGCTCCGTGGCACAAGTGCCTGCCTGGCAAGTGCAAGGTTGTGAGTTCAAATTCTGGTCCCAGCACCCCCCCCCCCAAAAAAAAATTTAGCCCAGGAGTCATGTAATCTATGAAGTTCTCCTGAATCAATGTTTTTTTCCCAAGGTCAGTTGCTTTCCATGCTGCATTATTTGTAGTTTTTGTGCATATTCCCATTACATAGCTAGTCACACTACACTGAGATTGCCTGCTTGCCTGTTAGGTGTTTTCAATAAATTTTGAGCTTGAGTAGAGGTACCTGGAATGGTTTTTTCCCATTGACATTCTGAATTACACAGGATCAGAAAATATCCTAAGAGTTTAGACTAAAAATTAGAAATAAAGCTTTAGGAAGAACTCACAAGCTCAATAGAAATACTAGCTATAGTACACAGTGAAATGAAACAAGGTTTGTAGAGTCCAGGCAGGTCAACTGCCTAATAGAAAGAAAGACAAAACAAAAACAAACAAACAAACAAACAAAAAACAAAAAAGAAAGAAAAAGAAGAAAGGAAAAAACCCACAATTAATGAATTTTCAGGAACTTTCAAAATTTTCTGGAAAATGCAGAATTGCTAAAATATATTATTTATAGCCAAAATTGTGGAACTGGAAAGAGAGCAATCTTCAGTCCATACTCAGAAGGACATGACAGTGATTGTCTTAAGAAGGACCAAATGTTGAATTTATCAGACATATATAAAAAGAAGCCATTATCTATCCATGGAATCAAACAAAAATTTGTTCTAAAAGTAAGTACAAATGGTTTTAGTACACAAAGTTATAGGAGTCTTTTCACAGGAACAGAATGGTCCTCTACATCCTTTATCACAAAAAGCAGAAAATTTTTTCATGGAAGTTCTTTCCTTTTTGTTCTAAGGCTCCCATTTCATGCCTTCACCTGGAGTAACATTTTCTTTTTTCTTTAGTTATGGTTTTTCCTTTGCACATGCTTTCATTACATAAAAATCACATTCCCTGAAGAGAAGCAGCAAGCCCACATGATTCCACAGTTCTTTTTTAACCCGTCCCTCTCCTCTGCCTCTCCCCTTCCTCCATCTTTCTATCCCCTTACTATTCAGAGATCTCTCTCCCCTACTACCTTTTAGTTTGCTCTTCATTATATTTTG
>PVJA010032681.1:12069-24033 GCA_004027025.1 Myocastor coypus
AAAAAAAAAAAAAAAAAAGGGAAAGAAAGAAAAAAAAAAAGAAGAAAGGAAAACAAAATTCTTCTCTTTGGACTAAGAGGAAGCAGATGCAAAGTATGAAATATTTAAGCTTGTGTATCTGATTTATTTCACTTCACATTATAGTCTTAAGATGCATCCATTTTCCTGAAAATGACTAAAATTTATTCACCTTTTACTACTGTAGCAAAAATAGGACATTGTATCAGTTCATCTGTTGATGGATATAAAGACCACTTCCAGATTCTGCTTTCAAGTATGTGATGCTATAAACATGAGTTGCATGTATCATTTCAGATCTTTTGAGAAAGTACTTAGAAGGGGAATGGCTCAGTAAAGTGAAATTTCTAGTTTTAATTTTTGTTTCCTCTTTTTTTTTCCGGTACTGGGGATTGAACTCAAGACCCTGCACTTGCCAGGCAAGTGCTTATTCCACTGCACTATCTCCCCAGCCCCTCTAGTTTTAATTTTTAAAATAAATATATATTAACTTCCATATGGTTGTACCAACTTACATTCCCACCAACAATATGTAAAAGTTCCTTTCCACCCCTTTCCCCCCAAAGCTTCACCAACATTTCTTATTATGTTATTTGTTAATGTTAGCATTCTTTCAGGAGTAGAATGGAATCTCACTATTGTTTTTAATTTGCCAGAAAAATATTGGCCACTTGTACTTTCATTTTTCTGAGAAGTGTTTATTCCTTTAAGTCGACTATTTTATTTGGGGAACTTTAAGTTTTTGAGTAGTTTATATATGTTAGATGTTAATCTTCTATCTGAGGCATAGTGGGAACATTTTTTTCATATTATAGATTATTTCTTCACTGTTGGTTATTTCTTTCACTGTGAAGAAGCTTTTAAGTTAGATTTTATCCTTACTGATTCTTGGTGTTACTTTTTACATTATTGAGTTTCTATTCAGAAAGTTCTTATTTATTCCTATGTGTTCAAGAATTGTACCTGTTGTATCTCCTATCAAATTATGTCTAGCACTCAGAGCTTTGACTTGTTTCTATTTTATTTTAATATGTAGTGAGAAGCATAAGTCTACATTCAATATTCTGCCTGTGGATAGTCAGTTTCTTCAACACCATATAGTAAAGTGGCCATCTTTCTTCCAATGCATGTTTTTGGCCACTTTGTCCAAGATCAAATAACTGAACATGGCTATAGTTGTTTCTGGACCCTCTATTCTGTTCCATCAATCCATGTGTCTGTTTTTATGCCACCATCATACATTTTTTTTCATTATGTTTTTGTGATAACTTGCAATCTGGGATTGTGGTGCCTCCTGTTTTGCTCTCTTTGCCCAAAATTGCTTTTTTCTATTCTAGGTCTCTTCTTGTTCCTTATGAACTATAGGATTTATTTTTATATTTCTGTGAGAACACTGTTGGTTGAGTTTTATTAAAGGCTTTTACTGAATCTCATGAGATGATAGTATCATTTTTGTCCTTCTAATTATGTGATGAGCTACATTTATTGGCTTACATATGTTGGACCATCCTTGCATCCCTGGGATAAATCCTACTTGGTCATGATGATCTTTTAAATGATTTGTGTGTCACATTTTCTTTACCCATATCTTGCTGAGGAGTTTTGAATACATGTTCATTAAAGAGATTGATCTCTAGTTCTCATTTTTGGTTACATCCTTTTATGATTTTGCAATTAGGGTAATGACTTTAAGAGTACTTCCAGGGATGACTTTGATAGTATTCCTTCATTTATCATATTAAAAATTTGAGACATCTTGGTATTAGATTGTCCTTGAAGTTCTTACAGATTTTCACAGTTAATCCCACAGGACCTGGGCTTTTCTTATTTCATGGGTATGTTTTATTACTGCCTCAAATTTATTGTATATTCTTGGATTATTCAGGGTTTTTCTATCTTCTTGATTCAGTTTGGATAATGCATGTATACCTAGAAGTCTATCCATGTCTTCTGATTTCTCCAATTTTCTTTAGAGTTTTATGTGTTCCTTATCTACAGAAACTATGGGGTTTTGTTTTTGATTTATTCTACCTCTTTATATCTCTTAATTGAGGAATTGAGATCATTCACATTAACAATTATGCTAATAAGTATCAACTTCTTCCTCTCATTGCTTTATTTCCTCTTGCTGATTTTCTTTTTCTCTTACTGTGCTGCTCACTGTACCTGGCATATTCATTTTATTAGAACTTCTGTCACTGTTAGTTTCATTCTTCTTTTAGGACACCTTTCAGAATTTTTGTAATGCTGCTTTATTTGTTGGTCATGGATTTCCTATGTATAGTTCATCATGAAATTTTTTTATTTCTCTATCAGTTTTGTAAGTTTCTTCTGAATGTCAGTGTGCTTTACACCAATTTTTCTTGAAACCCATACCTGAACTCTCTGTTTTTCTTATGGAGACATGGAGATCTTTGATCTGACTTTCACAAACTTTGGCTCCTGCTACGTGTTGCAAGACCTCAGAACTGGGGTAAGTGTTGACACAAGCTAAGTATCAGTATCTGTGGGCTGTCTTGGGCAGGCCCTGAAAAGCTGCAAGATTTGGTTTTTTTTTCCTCACTTAGTCGTGTGCTTCTAATTTAAAGTAGTGGCCACACTAGTTTTACTGGAGCCATTACCCCTTAACAAGGGAAGCCTATGTAAATTGAAGGGAAGGTAAAGAGGATCAGCCACTCCAGGGGCCCTGGTCTTTTCTTGTCATCTTACCTGTAATGTCATAAAGAATTAGCCAGAGATCTTGCTCTCAGGACAAGCACTCAAAGGACTAAGTAGTGGAGGAAGCTCTAGTTTGAAGTCTGGTAAGAAAGCAAGACATTCATAAAGGTAAGAAAAAGAAATAGTTGTGTTTCATGCAACTGCACATGGCTCACATGTTCAGCGGCAAGTGTCGTGCTGCGCAGTCTCGATGCTGCCAAACTGTGCGGGGTTGGGTGCAGTGGTTCAAGTTCTCCCTTCAGGAACAGCGTTAATGAGAGTCCAATGACTCATCCTTCCATGCCATGAATTCTTACTTCCTTAGTCCCCCTGAATCCTCACATTGTACCGGGAGTTGGGTAGGTGCAGGGAAACCCCAGGCTGCTGAACAATCTGCCTTTAAAGTCATTGGAACCAAAGGAAAGGAGCCAGAATCAAAGATTACCTTGTTTTTGGAGTGTATCACTGGCTATTGTCCTCATCAAACAAAGCCCTTTCATCAGAGGTTCTTTAAAACACTTTTTTCCCTCCTTTATTTTTCTTTGAAATAAGCTGGGCAACAATTAATTTCAGAGAGAGAGAGAGAGAGAGAAAGATAATTCAACAAGGATCTATTACTACTCTCAGCTTCTATTGCTGTAATGAAAATCTATTTCCTTTCCCTTTTGTGTCCCATATAATTTAATGCCCATTTTATTAATGGTCTGAAATAATTACGGAACCCTTTGTGATTCTCAAGTATGTTTCATTTAATTGTGCAATAAATGCCTAATCTCTTCCTCCATCTGAAGCTATTATGGCGTTAAAATTAACAATTATGCAGCAATGCGCCGGGGTCCATAGAAATCACTCCAGATAACTAGACATATATAAATCATTCATGAGAACAATTTCTGAAAAGAGACGGAAAAAAATTGTGTTGAAAATGACATTGGGAAGCCAAGGGCCCAGCCTGTAAGAAGATAGTAACACCTTTAAAAAATCTTTTTTCTTTCCTTTTTTGTTATTATTATTTTATTAATTGTGTATGTGGCATAGCCCTCCCCCTATTTCTATTAGCCTGACAGATATTTTCAGAATTAATTAACTGTTAGCTCTGAGGATAAATTGTTCATTATCAATTTCCCCCCTCTTTCTTTCTTTCCTTTTATAGTTTTTCTTTTTCTTTCAGGCCAGCAATTACACTCTCTGGCTTTCTCCAGCAGCTCCTGTTCTGCACAGCTATCCAAATGGGGAAAGTGCTTTTTCTTTCAGTCCTATTCACTTCTTCTCTTCTCCCTATTGTGAAATTTAATAACCATGGCTGATAGGCTCACACTGGACAGAGAGGTTAAGTTTGTTGTCTCAGCACTTTGCTGACAGGGCACAGCACAGGAATCTTGTAACTTCCAACTGGCCTTGTGGGGCTGCCTATGCCCTGGTCCACACAAGCACAGCCTGAAAGTAGTGCTTAGAAACCATCAGCCCCAAATATCCTGCTCACATAACAGTACGTGTACTGGTGTGACTGAACCCCACCTCCCGTCATTTAAAACATACCTCATTCCTACACAGTCCCTGCCCTCTCCACACAGAATGCACATGGGCACGCATGCACACATAAATACATATGCATGCGAATATACACACATTATGAACGAAGGTCAGAGAGTCCAGTGTCCTCACGGAGAGGTCAGCGTAGATGAATGGAATAGGTGGATGGAGCCATAACAAATTGGGAGATTCCATGCCCTGCCTGAAGGGGGCAGCTGCTACCCAGCTTCCAGGTATCTTGGCCTTTGGAGAATGGCGACACAGGGTGGCCAACTCTTCCATTTTAGAAGTCTGATTTTTGTTTTGTTTTGTATTTTTTAGGGAAGGGTCTAGAGGATGTCCAGGGTCTCATTACTAGATTGGACTCATAGCAATCCGCCTGTTTACCGGCTCCCAAGAGCCGGATTACAGGCTTGCACCACCACGCCCGGTCTCAATTGCCATCTCAGCGCGCCCTAGAGGCAGGGCTGGCACCAATTAATTCTTAACAACAATTCAGAAAAATTTAAAACAGTGTGAGCTAAATGAGTAGTGAGAATTTGGGGAAGGGCTCCTACTTTGGGGCCCTACTCTAAAGCACTTGGATCATATTTCTAGAATATGATTCAGCAACATGTTCCTAGGATAGACAGGCTAAGCACACTGATTCTTGGCTGTGTATGCTTTTTGGGCATAGGCTTGGATCTTTTGAGCTTGAAGAATTTCTAAGGCTGTTTTAATGTTGAGCTCTCCAATGAAGAAGATATCAGGGGAGAGGGTTTCTCATCTGATTTTCTTGTGCGCGTTATCAAGTGTCATCATCACGTAAGCCCTGAAGAATCATCAGGATAACTGTTGGAAGTGCCAGGTCTGTCCATGTTCATGGTGTTGGAGGTTCTACAAGTTTTGCAAGCTTCAGGATTAACTGACAGTTCATGGGGTTTAGAGCCCAAATATATTCGGTGTGATGATTCCAGAAACATTGGCTCTGTGGATAATAGTTGACATTTGTTGAAAGCATCCTAGTTATTAAGTCCTAATGAAAATAATACATGTTAGATTAACTCAATGCTTATAATCTTGCCCGGTAAGCATTATTATCATTCCCATTTTTCAGGTGAGGAAGTTGAGATCTTAAGAATGTGTGTCTGATCGTTTCAAACAGCAACATGCACTCCAGTACATTTACCTCTTACCTACTTTACAAAATGCCTCCTTGCTTAACATCTGGTAGAATAAACAAGGCCAAACATATAGAAGATACTAAAGAAAATTTAGCAAATAATAGTAGTGGACACATCTATACAGAGCTAAACAGCTCATAAAAGTGTTCATTATCTAACTTTTTTTTTTTCTTTTGTGGTACTGGGGATTGTACTCAGGACCCTGCGCTTGTCAGGCAGGTGCTTATTCTACTGAGCTATCTCCCCAGCTCTTCATTATCTAATTTGGAGACAGCAGTTGACTTCTATGCTCAACATGCTGATAACTATTCTCAATATCATTACATGTGTATTTGTCTTTGTATATATTGTCAAAATCATTATTCTTTCATTGATGGGTGTGAAAGTTCACCAGGAATTTAAACATCTATTGAGTTGTCCTTGATCTAAGTTCAGTGTACATCCGCATCAATGATTCTGCCCTTGTTTTCACAGGCTACATATCATTCCATTTTAAGATGGAACTACTTCACGCCAAGTTCCAGAGTAATAGAGTTTTTATTTGAGACTTTCTTCTAAGCTAACTCAGATTGATTTACCCAGGATTAATTGAAAAGCAAAGTTGATTCGTGATGAAACTCTCTCATAAGATAACATTTTTAGTACCTAGAATCCAAAGTTCTTATAAGCCTTTCTAGCATTCATGTATTTCTTAATTACTTTCTTATATGAATAAGAAAATAGGAGTAATACTGTTTTATTAATATTTCTAGCTATTTATTTGACTGTAATGTTCATCTGTTTCTAGAAATAGAATACTTGATTTCTTTTTCATGTAAAAGAAACATCCTGCCAGCATACTTGTGAGTAGGTAGCCTGAAACTCTCTGTAGTGAATTGAAAGTTTGTGATTTTCCTGGTTAGTGGGGTTTGAACTATCCAAAAAACTGTCCTACCCTGTTTTGTAACTAAATTCTTGACTCAGATTTCTACCTCTGTAAATTCTGCTTAAAGATATAACACCTTTATAGAAGCACATTCAACATTTAAGCAGGATATACACTTCTAAACAATAAGTCACATGGGGACCTGCTTTAAGTTGTCGAATATCTATCTCGCCCCTGGAGACATTTAAAAAATAGGATAATAATAAAAGCTGACATTTATTGAGCACTTATGATCTGTGAGGTACCAGGCTTTGCAAGCATTAATTTATTTGCTCTCACAGTAATCCTATGAAGTTTTTTTTATCCTATTTAACAGATAAGAAACCAAAGCTTTGAGAGTTTAAGTAATTTGCCCAAGGTCACACAGGTAGTAAATGGAAGAGACTGCATCCACAAAAGCCTGTCCTTAATCACTATGTTATAGTCCCCAAAGTTTGATTGGTGCTGGAAATAGTATTAGGGACAAAAGCATCAAATCTCTGGGTCAGAGAGAATTCAGAAGTGAATGCACAGGCCTTTACCTGTGTGTAGTTAGAGCATTTCAGGGAGTCGATGTGTGGTTTCAAGACTTATTCAAAAGCCTGATCGGGCGTCAGAGTTTGGATGCCAGAGTCACAGGACCTGCCCATCTCAAGCCCTGCCAACCCTTGGTGCCTGGAGGGGCTTCTCTGAGCTCTCTACGATCTTGGGAACGGTAATATATTCCTCTCAGAGGCAGAATTCAGGGGCAACACGTTATTACCTTTGCTAGCAATTGTTTTGTTTAATTTCCATTTTAAAATTTATTTCCTGTGAGAATGAACTGACTGGAATTCATTTGTGCCAGGAAGGAAGGTGAATTTCTTATTAACTCTCCCAGGTAATGGGCAGCTGCAGCTTGGGCTGCACAGAGGCCTTGAATTACTCAGGGCTGGGAGGATGGGGGAGCACTCAGGGAGGGTGTGATTGATGTGGCCTGCACTAGGGCAGGGAGCAGGTGTGCTGTGGACTGGATGATGTGGTCTGGAGGGGAACCCAACACAGGACGTTTTATGCAAAATCTAAACTAGGCAACTCTGTATGTGAAGAGCATTTTGTCTTTTCTCTGGCTAGAAATGAAAACATGTTAAGAAAAAGTTTTAAATCTCTCTTTGTGTGTGTGTGACTGGAAGGCATGAAGGTGCTGACTAACACTGAGAGTTTTACAAAAGATCGAAGTGAAGCCAGAAATAGGAGAAGTTGGGCAGAGAGGGCATAGGTCCTGAATAGATCATCTAAAGCCAACTAAAACTCAGAGCTTAAGTGAGTTAGCAGACCAAGATGGACTACTAAAGCCTAAGAAAATGCTAGAGACAAAGAGTAGGTCCTTAACCAAAGGGGAGGGACCTAGGAGGAAGTAAATACAAACGATGCAGCTTGCTATCCAGACATCAAAGGCCTATCTGCAAATAGGAGCATCCTACTTTCTGCCATGTATGCCAGAACCAAACATTGTATGAAAAGCCAGTGGGCTTAAGCATCTATGATGCCCATTACAGAACACCTCTCTCTGACTCTGAAGAGTACTCCTCTTTTATTCTTTCTAATAAACACGCATTGGGCCATTCCTCATACTGCCATCTGCTGTCTTGTTAACTTCAGTCTTTGCTGCCCCAGAGCAAGGACTTGAGAGCTAGACAGATCTTGTTACAAAAGGAGATTGGAATATAGGGGATGAAGTGTGGATGCTATGTGTGACAACTTGCTCATGCCTCTGCCCATGAACAATGGGACTTTATTTTGTCGTGGCCTTGGCACTCCTTTCCCTGGTGTCCTAATTCTTGCATGCTGAATGGCTCAGACTCTGTAGGCTCAACACCTCAGAGCCTAACCCCTCAGCACTCCTTTCCAAAGAGTGGCCAAGTGTTTTCCACTCTCCCTTGTCGTGAAGCTGATGTCCGTCTCCTCCTTTCTGGGCCTGCCTGTCGCTTGTGTCAGTCTCTTGTCCCTTCTTTCATGAGACTCCATCCTGCCTCTTGTGTCCTAACAACGGCCTCTGAGGTTATATATATGATGACACTAGATTTATCTTCCTAATGTGTAGATTTCATAGTGTCATTTTTTGTTAAAAGTTTCAGTAGCTTCCTACTAAATGATGCATCTTAGCACCTAATGCCCTTCCGGGGCTCTTTTCCAATGACACAGAGACTTATCTGACTCAAAGCATTTGCTCCTTTTGCAAGATTATTTTAACATTCTCGGCCTTCATTTCTCTTCAGCTACAGAAAAACCTGAAATAGTCAAGGGCCAGGCAAATTTATAAGTGACAGAAAAATGATCAGTAGTATCTTGATCTTGGTCTCAATTTAAAGGAGGAAAACGTAGGTTACTGTGGACTCTAGGGAATTAGACAACATACATTACAAGTGTCTTCAAAGTAGGAGGAGAAAGCCTCTACTTAGACTTCACTACTCTGTTACATAGATTTTTTTTTTTTTTTTTTTTTTTTTGTATTTTAGGGAAGGGTTTATAGGGTGTTCAGGATCTCACTACTAGTTTGGAAGACTCCTACTGATTTGTCTCTCAAGAGCTAGGATTGCAGGCTCACATCACCATACTCAGTCTCAATTGCCATCTCAGGCTGCACTGGGGGTGGGTCCATCATGGAAGGCCTGGGGATTGAACTCCTGACCCCTGCACCTATTTGCAGGAGCTTTAATCTGCTGAGCTATTTGGCCAGCCTTGTCACATACAATTCTTGTTCAGGATTTTTCCATGAATCTTGAATCCTATCCTAATTTTTTTCCACTACCTAATTGTCTTTCATTTATATCCCCGTTGTTTTGTTTTGTTTTGTCAGAGATGGGTGTTTCATTGCCATTCAAATATTGTAGGTGCATGAATTTATCAAAATAAGCTAATATAGTCCAATAGTCCATAATAGTAGTTAGTTATCAGCAGAACTGGCAATGTCAGAAGTTGTTGGCTTGAGCCTTTTATAGCTCGGCATGTTAATATAACTACTTTTTATAACTCATGGTTAGACTTTTCTGCTGGATGGTTAAGCCCAAGGTAAAGCAAGATCTATAAAACAAAAAATGTGACCTTTGTATCTGACAAGTTCACTCAGATTCCCTCAGGATTTACCTGAAATGATGTACAGTGGTTTGTAGATCTTTATACAGCTACTTTCTCTTAGGTCAATGAGAAGAAAGATTTGTACTAATAGTGTTTATTTTTATTGTTTATTTATTTATTTATCTTTTGAGATAGGGTCTCACTATGCAGTTCAGGCTGGCCTTGAGCTCACTTTTGTAGCCAGGCTAGTCTCGAACTCACACCGATCCTCCTGCCTCAGCCTCCCGAGTGCTGGGATTACAAGTGTGCGCCACCACGCCCAGCTCACTAATAGTGCTTAGACAAGGTATCATGTCTGCATCTTATACTCTGAACAACTACTATAAAGACAACAGTATGCAATGTATTATTTATTATTTTTATTACTTTTAATAAGAAATAACAATGAGAAAGCTTAAAACATGTTAGTAGCCCAGCCAGAGTAATTAATATAATGCATATTGTTGTTTTTGCAGTAGTTATTAAGAGTACAGGACACAGACATGATAATTTTTCTAATCACTATTGGTACAAAAATTTCTTCTCATTGAATTAAGAGAAAGCAGTTGTATACATAGTCCAATATTCCATAATAGTAGTGGGTTATTGGCAGAACTGACAATGTTAGAAGCTGTTGATTTAAGCCTTTTATAGCTCAGCATACTAATCTGTCTTTACTTTATATGCCTGTGGTTAAACTTTTCTGCTGGGTGGTTAAGGCCAAGTTAAAGCAAAACCTGTATAACAAAACATGTAACTTTTGTATCTCCCAAGGTCAGTCAAATCCCCTCAGGATTTACCATGTACAGTGCTTTGTAAAACTGTTGTCACTGCCAGCTGTCTGAATGAGTCATGGCAATTGCTTGACCAGCTTGCTGTCTGTGAAATCGAGAGAATGTTTTCCCTCTAGGTGATTCTCCTTAGGCACGATATACATCATCAGTACTTTTACTCTGAGGCCCCATATTCTCCTTGATCAGAAAATTTGTGACGCCACTGAGTTATAGGATGTTACAGTCCAGATTCTATTATGACCTGAGTCCTCATTGATATTGAAGGGCTTGGACCAAAATATTGGCTATCCTTGTAGCCTTTTTTCTCTCTCATTTTTTGGTCTATAAACTTACATTCTAAACCGCAGAAGAAAACCTTAGTGATACCATTATTATATAATATAGGTACTTGAACTTAACATCACTGTCTTTCTGAGTATCAAATGTCTTAGACTTAACATGCAATTGGTATTTTCCATCAATTATTGATATTCAAATATATCCTTATAGAATGTGATAAAAATAGTTATACATTTTTACACAGGAATTTAGAAATCTAACCATACACAAAATTGTAGCAGGTCAATCTTATGGCATTTTTCCTTGTCTCTTATTCTCTTTTAATACCTTTTTTTTGTTTTCTTATAAAACAACCATTTACTTGAGAGAGAGTATAGCAATAGTTGAAGTTACATTAGAAGCAGCACCCATTGAAAAGACCAGAATGACAGGCATTCCAAGCATGGTTTTAGCATTACACATTGTTATCCTCAATGCCAAAAACCTGGTGGAGATTCTTAGGACCATTGTCTAGTTCATCCTGTGTCTATATAAGAGTGTGGTTTTGCCCCTGCCATGGTTTCTAACTTTTCTGCTTGCTGTCTCTTCGCTGTTTGACCCTTAAGTTCTTGATTTCCATTCAGCTGTATTATGCCTTTCCATATTTATTTCTTCTTTTGAGTTCTTACACCAGAGAGACTATCTGATATTTACACATGTATATCTGGTTTATTTCACTTATCTCTTTAAGATACATCCACTTATATATGAAATCTAGTTTATCATTCTTTATAGCTGAGTAATATTCCGTTGTATAAAAATACCATATTTTTTCAGCTATTCTTCAGATGATGGGCATTTTGATTACTTCTAAGATTTGGCTATCACATATTGTGCTGCTATAAACATAGGTGCACAGATAGCACTATGATATGATGCTTTCAGTTCTTCTGGAAAAATTCCCAGCAGGGGTATAGCTGGATTGAATGGGATATCCAGTTCTAGTTTTTGAAGTAGTCTCCACACTGCTTTCCATAATGGTTGCACCAGTCTACATTCTCACCAGCAGTGGAGAAGTGTTCCTTTTCCCCAAAGCCTCTACAGCATTTGTTGTTCATTGATTTCTTTGTGATCGCCATTCTTTCTGGGGTGAGATGGTATCTAAGTGTTGTTTTAATATGAATTTCACAAATGGCTAGTGATGTGGAGCATTTCTGCATGTATTTATAGGCTTGCTGAATTTCTTCCTCTAAGAAATGTGTGTTCATCTCATATGCCTATTTCTGGATTGAGCCTTTGAATTTGGGGCCCTAACGTTTTTCAGTTCTTTGTAAATTCTAGATAGAAGACCTTTGTCTGAATCCTCATTAGTTACTTTTTTTTTTTTTTTTTTTTTTTTTTTTTTTTTTTTTTTTTTTTTTTTTTTTTTTTTTTTTTTTTTTTTTTTTTTTTTTTTTTTTTTTTTTTTTTTTTTTTTTTTTTTTTTTTTTTTTTTTTTTTT
>PVJA010032682.1:0-12060 GCA_004027025.1 Myocastor coypus
TTTTTTTTTTTTTTTTTTTTTTTTGCAACACCGGAGATTGAACTTGAGACCTCTTGCATACCAGTCAGGCGCTTATCCACTGAGCTGGCTCCCCAGCCCGATGCAAGCAAAATAAAGAGAAATATATACAGTGCTCCCCATGGTAGCACATATAATAAAGAGAAATATACCATCTCTATGGATGAATGTTCACAGTTTCAAAATTTAACAATTTCAAATGCCTAACCTAGGCTGGGTAGATAGCTCTGCAGCATAAGCACCTGCTCCACAAATGCAAGGTTGAGGCTCAGCCAAATAGCCCAGCAGATCCCCCTACTGGGAATTTTTCCAGAAGAACTGAAAACATCATATCACAGTGATATCTGTGCACCTACGTTTATAGCAGCACAGTTTGTGATACCTAAACCCTGGAAACAACCAAAATGTCCATTATCTGAAGATTGATTGAAAAAGATATAGTATTTTCATAAAATGGAATACTATTCAGCTATGAGGGGTAAACTAGAAGACTTCATATACAAATGGCTGTATCTTGAACGTATACTCATAAGTGAAATAAACCAGACCTACATATGCAAATATTGTATAGTCTCCCTAGTTTAAGGACAAAAGAATAGATAGATAGATCGATAAATAAATAAATAAATAAATAAATTTTGGGCGGTACCAGGAATCAATCTCAGGACCTTCAGTTTTCTGCAGTCTCAACCTGTATAATTTTTTTTTTTTTTAAGAAGAGTGACTGAAATACAAAATGCAATTGGAAGAGTTAAAAAATGTTTATTGAAAGTGTTAATGTTTAATTGTTTGATGAGTCTTACATACCTATACTGTTGACCTATACTGATTTGATGAAAATATGTAATGCAACCATTGTTAAATTATTCTTGTTTTGAAATTCTCTATATGTACCCTTGTCACTTTTTTTTCTTTCTGTTTTTGTTTCAGATTAAAGTACCTATAAGCAGTCACACGGGCCAAGGGTTCAATCCCTGGGCCTGCCCAGGCTGGCCCCACCCCGCCCTGCCCACAGTGGCAAGTTGAGAGGGCAGTTGAGACTGGGTATGGTGGCACTCACCTGTAATCCCAGCTCTTGAGAGGCTATAAACAGGCAGATCTAGTAGTGAGACCGTGAACGCCCTATACACACTTCTCTTAAAAACAAAAACAAAAAGAACTCTACAATACAGAGTTAGATGAATGAATGAATAGATGAATGAGTGAATGTACAGGGCTACCAAGATAGCTGAGCCAATTAAAGCACCTGCTTAGGCTGACACAGGGACAGGGGTTTGATCCCCGTGCAAGCCCCACCCTTCCAGGGTGGGCTGATAGGGCAAATAAGACTGGGTGTGGTGGTGCACACCTATAACCCCAGCACTTGGGAGGCTGCAAACAGGAAAATCACTATGAGTCCAATCTGTGTAGTGAGGCCCTGTAGACCTTGTACTAAATACAGGAAAAAAAAAAGTGCAGATATACAAA
The DNA here is from genome assembly GCA_004027025.1 of Myocastor coypus. NCBI lineage: Eukaryota > Metazoa > Chordata > Mammalia > Rodentia > Myocastoridae > Myocastor > Myocastor coypus. The sequence goes on from PVJA010032682.1 coordinate 1,486, forward strand.
ATGGCTAACCTCACCAAACTGTCTTTAGATTAAATGCAATTCAGTCAAACAACTGCAGGCTATTCTGAAGAAATCAAGAACCAATTTTGTAATTTATATGGCAATACAAAGGACTTAGAATAGGCACAGCCAATCTGAAGGTCACATTGAAGGACAAGCCTTTTTATACAGATACATTACTCAAGGCAGTATAGTATTGGTATAATTAAAAGACATGCAGGCCATTTTATAACAGTTCACAATCAGATCTACATTTATATGTCAACAAAATTTTCAACAAAGGACTAAAGTAATTCGATGAAGGGGCTGGGGAGATAACTCAGTAGAATAAGCACTTTCCTGGAAAGGGCCTGAGTTGACTCCCTGGTTCTGCAAAAATAAATAAATAAACAAACAAACAAACAAATAAAGTAATAAAGTAATTCAATGAGTAAAAAAAAAAAAAAAATAAACCAAAGGTACCATGTTCATGGGATATCCACGGAGAAAGAAAAATGAGAGATGATTCCTCCCTTACATTGTACACAAAATTAATTCAAAGTTGATCAATGCCTTAAATGTAAGAGCCAGAACTACTTAATTTGGAGGTAAAAAAAGGCAGAGAAAACTTTGTGACTTTTGTTTAGACAAATACTTCCTGGGCTGGGGAGATAGCTTGGCATTCTAAGTGCTTGCCTGGCAAACACAAGGACCAGAGTGGTGCACACCTATATCCCAGTGCTGAAATAAAAGATAAATAAAATAAAAAAAAAACAGAGTTAAGATTGTTCTACATATCCATTACAATGGCTAATGTTAAAGACTAACATATTTATACTACTAACACTAAATTGTGATTATTTCCTATTTCAATAAAATAACATTTCATGGAAAAGGAAAATGGTAGAAATAATAAGTGATATTGAAGATACTTGATAGAAACAGTGAAAGGCTGGGGAGATAGTTCAGCAGAATAAGCACCTGCTTGGCAAGCACAGGGTCTTGAGTTCAATCCCCAGTTCTACAAAAAAAAGGAAGCGAAGGAAAAGAAATAAGTGATAGTGAATATGTGGAGCAATTTGAGATTATACATTGCTGATATGAATACAAAATGTACAGATGGTTTGGAAACCAGTATGGCAATATTTTATAATGGATATATTTACCACATGACCTAATAGCTCTAACCAAGGGCAATGAAAATGTCTGCATAAAAACATATGCAAATATTCACAGCAGCATGAAGCATAATATATAAAGTTTCAGCACAATCCAATATAGCTGGGCCTGCTAGTGAAGAGAATAGCTGGTGAGGAGAAGAAACTTCAGAGTGAGAGAAGTCTTGGCTCCCAGGAAGGATCTGAAGTGAGAATTGAAGTACATGAGCAGGGTGTACATGAGACAACTGTACAACCATATGAGAGATAATTCAAGAAAGATGGAGGCAGACAGGCATCACTTTCTTCCTGAGCAAGATTCATTGCATAGAGGGGAGGAGAGGAGCTTGCAGGTGCACAGTGACTAATGGTGACCTTAGAAGACTCCACAGAGAAACCAGTGGAATAGAACAGTGGACACAGCAGGCTGCAGTGCATGGTGAGTTGTTCAAGTTTCGACATCTCCCATCTTGGAGAGGGGCCAACTGAATTCTGAATTCAGAGCTACTTCTGGCTGTTTATTTTTAATGAGGGTGAACATGATTTCTAATTTTTTTGCTGTTGCTGTTCTGTTCTTGTTTTTTATTTTATTTTATTTTCACATTGATCTTCTTTATTTTGTACACCATTATTCTTCCACTCCACAGAAAAGCTGCTTCTGACTTCTGTGACGGCAAGCACTAGAATCCTGACTGTAACAGAATAGTAGTAGAAATGCCTCCATGATTTAAGTTGAAAGCAGTACACTTGTATGTGGCTCTGGCACCCAGTTTCAGCAATGTACAAATATTTTTGTATTCAAAAATACAAAATAAATTATATGTAGGTGTGGACGATGACATCGGTAAACCATTATATATGTTGTAACTGAAACCAGCAATGGTGGGCGTGTGGTTGCCTTGCACCAGCCAGCCTGCTCTTCATTTCCTTCATGTGAATCTCCAGTTATTGGGAGGACCCTGCAGGGCATTTTCTGTCACAGTTCATGGGCGAGGGCCAAGCGCTTTCTAGGCTAGAACATCCCTCTGCCCATCCCACCCCCCATCCACACCCGCGTTCTTTGCAATGGTCATTGCTGGGATTTTCAATGTTCTCTTAATGATTTCTATGCCAATTTTTTGATCTTCATTAGCAGGAGTTAAGGTGTCCAGGGCAGGAATGCAATGGAACAGGGCACATCCACCGCCCAGCACGATGCCTTCCTCCATGGCTGCCCTTGTGGCATTGAGGGCATCTGTGACCCTGTCTTTCTTCTCATTCACCTCGACGTCATTTGTCCCATCAACCTTTAGCACGGCCACTCCACCTGAAAGCTTCGCCAGCTGCTCATTCAGTTTCTCTTTCTCATATTCACTGGTTGTGATTTCTAACTGCTCAGTGATTTCTTGAATACGTTTTTCAACATGCGCTTTGTCACCTTTGCCTTTCAAAAGCATGGCGTCATCTTTAGTTACGGTAACCTCTCCAACTTTTCCTAAGTCATGAGGCTGGACATCTTCAAGATTTAGGGTCAAACCCTCTTCTCCAAACACTGCACCACCAGTTGCAATAGCCATGTCTTTCAGCTGGTTCTTCCTGTTGTCACCAAACCCTGGAGCTTTGACGGCAATAACCTGAAGGCCAACCTTTAGCCTGTTCAAAACCAGGGTACTGAGAGCTTCTCCATCAACATCCTCAGCAATTATGACCAAGGGCTTTCGATGAGCATTGGCAATTTCAAGAGCCGGTACAATGGACTGGACACTAGAGATTTTCTTCTCACTCAGTAGAACATAGGCATCCTGGAATTCACATTTCTGGCCCCGCAGCTCACTCGGGCTTATGCCAAAGATGTGAAATTTGGGGCAGACACCCACGCTCTCATGTTTCAGGGTGTAGACCTCCTGGCTGATGCCGTAGCCGTTACAATGGGGCCAAAGGGAAGAACAGTGATTATTGAACAGAGTTGGGGAAGTCCCAAGGTAACTAAAGATGGTGTGACTGTTGCAAAGTCAATTGACTTAAAGGATAAACACAAGAATATTGAAGCTAAACTTGTTCAAGATGTTGCCAACAATACAAACGAAGAGGCCGGGGATGGCACCACCACAGCGACAGTGCTAGCACGCTCTATTGCCAAGGAAGGCTTCGAGAAGATCAGCAAAGGTATGAACCCTGTGGAAATCAGGAGAGGTGTGATGTTGGCTGTTGACGCTGTGATTGCTGAACTTAAGAAACAGTCCAAACCTGTGACAACCCCTGAAGAAATTGCTCAGGTTGCTACAATTTCTGCAAATGGAGACAAAGAAATTGGCAACATCATATCTGACGCTATGAAGGTTGGCCAGAAGGACATTATCACAGTGAAGGATGGAAAAACCCTAAATGATGAATTGGAAATTATTGAAGGCATGAAGTTTGATCGAGGATATATTTCTCCATACTTTATTAACACATCAAAAGGCCAGAAATGTGAATTCCAGGATGCCTATGTTCTACTGAGTGAGAAGAAAATCTCTAGCGTCCAGTCCATTGTACCGGCTCTTGAAATTGCCAATGCTCGTCACTGGCCTGGCCTGGTGGAGGACCGCGGTTAGCCGGAGCATTTCTGTAGGGCGGTGGCAGGAGCGCACGCGGTGAGGAAGGCCATAGGCGGAGAGTGAGCTGTTCTTGTTTTTTATTTTTCTTTTCTCTTTCCCTCCTATCTTCTTCACATTTCCCAGAGTTTGTGAGATCTTTCTTTCTCCTCCAACCTTGCTTCCAATCTCTTCTTACATTTCTCCATTATTTTTTAACCTAAGCCCTTATAAATTTTTCTCTCCTGAGAGTATAACTGTCATATTGAGGGCTTACTTAATGCATATAATTTTCTGGTTCATTTAAATTTTGTAATATAAACAAATCTAGTCCACATAGTTAAAGGTAGAAAACTAATACTTATTTCACTTTGTCATTTTTTAGGTAGTGTTTGATGCTATTGTTATTGTTGGTTGAACTAGTTTACCCAATGTGATATGACTGTTCTAATGAGTTGTTCTTTCTGATATACCAAGACTGAGATTACTTGAGGATCATAAAAAATATTATAGGCCAGTGCCATAAAACTAAAGGCTAGGCCAAGTAGCCAGCTACTTCTTATCCCCCCAAAAATCAAAGAGGTAGGTTCCTTCCTTGGTGGCGCACGCCTGTAGTTCCAGCACTTGGGAGGCTGAGGCAGGAGGATCAGTGCAAGTTCAAGACCAGCCTGTGCTACAAAAAGTGAGCTCAAGTTCAGCCTGAACTGCATAGTGAGATGCTGCCTCAAAAAGACAAAAACACAGAAGACAAAACAAAAAAACCCAAAACCAAAACCAAAACAAACCAGAAGCCAACCAGGAAGATAAATCTAAGTAGTTATTTTCTAAGGATTCTACACACAAATCTAAGGATTCTACACACGCAGTAAAGTTACTCACTATAGGCAATTTACAGTTATTAACCAAAGAAAGAAAGAAAGAAAGAAAGAAAGAAAGAAAGAAACTTAAACAAGATGCAACCTGACTTCCAGCTCAACAAAAGCAAACCCAGAGAGCAATAAGATAGAACAATCCAAAAGGGGGCCGGAGAAATAGCTCAATGGTCTAAGTGCCTGCCTGGGAAGCACAAGGACCCAGATTCAAACGCTGGCACCTATGCTACATCAGCCCCACCCTGGGTACACTAAGCCTGCCTCTGAGACCAGGTGTGGTGGTGCATGCCTGTAATCCCAGCTCTGGGAAACAGGAAGATCACTACAAGTTTGAGCTATATAGTGAGACCCTGTACCAAATACATAAAATTAAAAAAAAAAAAAAAGAACAATCCAGAAATCAACCACCAGAATGCTCTAAAGTGGTGACATCAGAAGTAGTCAAGCAGATGAATGAGGCTCTAGACGGAAAAAAATCAAATAATTTCTCAGGTAACTACAGAGATGATGACCATAATGAAAGAAAGGCATGCTGAATGACTAGAACAGAAAACAGTTTTTAAAAAAATGGAAATAGGATTTGTAGATAAGGAGGGGAAGAGGGGTTGAAGGGAAATGGGGAAAAAAAGGAAATCAGGTTACATCATGTGTCATGGTTTGTCAAGATATCCCTCCAAAGCCTCATGTAATCATAAAGTTTTCTCAAAGATGGCTGAATGCAGTGTCTGTCGCTGATTCATAGTCCAGTGCTGGGATTAAGAGTGGTTCACTGCTGGGTCAGTCCACTGACTGAATTGGCACCACCCTCATTCCACTAGACTGGATACAATATGGACTGAAATCTACAAACTGAAAGCTTAAAAAACCTTCCCTCCCTTAACTTTGGGAATAGGGTATTTTATCTCAGTAATGAGAAAAATAACAAAAACATCATTAACAGACATAAATTCCCTATGTGAAATTGATCATTCTCTATACCTAACATGTACCAATAAATTTGATTAATTAAAAAAATAAATCATAGATAGCAAATGCAAAGTGCCAAGAAACAAACCTTTGTTAACTAGTAAAACATTCACTCACAGGGGAAACAGGATACTTAATAAATCTTTGTGAATTAAATCCAGGGAACATTCACTATAACACAAAATGGGAATTTTATAAATATGCTATAGAGATGAACCAAGGCATGAATCAATCACAAGAGAAAAACGATACATCCTCAATAGCTTCTTAGTTGCTAAAGTTTATTTATTTATTTATTTATTTTAATTTTTTGTCTTTTTGAGACAGGGTCTCACTACGCAGTTCAGGCTGGCCTTGAGCTCACTTTTGTAGCCCAGGCTGGTCTCAAACTCGCACTGATCCTCCTGCCTCAGCCTCCCGAGTGCTGGGATTACAGGCGTGAGCCACCACGCCCGGCTTCAGTTGCTAAAGTTTAAATTCAATTATATTATTTGAAAAAACTGGAAACGTATGAGCATTTCTCATTATATACATACTGCCATCTGATTAAGATGCCTAACACTGGCTGGGTGTGCTGATGCATACTTGTAATCTCAGCACTTGGGAGGCTAAGGCAGGAGGATTGCTGTAAGTTCAGGCCAACCTGGACTACAACATGAGTTCAAGGCCAGCCTGAACTGCACAGTGAAACCCTGACTCAAAAAGACAAACAAGCAAACAAACTAACTTGTCTGATACTTCCACAACTATAAATAATTGAGCGATTCATATTCTTTTTCAATTTTCCCAAAATAATCATATCTTTGTCCTATAAAAGAATGCCTATATTGATAAGTTCCTGGATATCACTGCTTAATAAAAAACATCATCATGAATGTGCCATTATACTTCATTTGTAAGAGTAGGTGCTGACATCAGAAAGTGAGACCTGGTTGGAAAGATGTACAAGAAATTTTGTAACAATTAAATTCTCTATCCTGGCTTTATGATTTCAAGATAAGTACAAGTTAAAATACACAAACAAGATAAAAAAGCAGGAAGATATTTTATGATGACTTTTCTATTTGATCTAGTTATTTCAGAATAATCCTAGAATTATTATTAATGATCCAGGATGCCATCTGGCTAAGTTGTTGACGTACATTCTAACCTTAACTTCAAAGCCTGATGCGGATTTTCCTTTGTAAAATCAGATACCAGAACAATCTGTGATGGGATGTGGGGAGGAGCCTACATATTTTAATTGCAGTAATTTGGAAACCTTCAAAAATACTCTAGCCTGAGCAATAAGAAAATTTTACTGGTACCTTGCTTTATATATTAAAGCTCCTAAAAGTTGAGAATGTACAAGAAACACTAATCCTGGACAGTGGGATCTTGCCCTGATAGCTGACAATTGGATAGAAGGGTAAATATTTTCTGATAAAATCTATATTTCTATACAAGTCATAGTATGAAAAAACGAAAGGAAAAAAGGAAAAAAGAGGCAGAAGTACTATAATCCCACTATGCAAAAGCTCTTAATCTGAGTTAGTGGTAACACTACCATGTGGAATCTTTAACGAACTTTTTTCTCGAGACTCAGGAGACTGTCCAAATCGGCTACCTTATTTAAGGGGTACTTACTACCCTGTTTAGTAGAAAAACAGAGATGAAACAGAAGGACTGGGATGGAAAAAAGATAGTATTAAAATCATAGTGTAACACTGGCCAGCACCATGAATAACTTCAGTCTCTTCATTCATGAAGATGATCCTCAAAGTAAGATTTGCCACTTGAGGTGGTTGTTATTTTTGTCCTTCTAATCAATGCTGCTTCCCACTTCCTTCTGCTGGTAAGCAGAGCATATCCCTTATCATCCAAAGTAAAACTCGGGAATTCTGAAAACCTGAGCTGGAAGAGGTCATTTTCCACTTTGGCTAAAAAATTATAAAAATATGGCGTGTACAGAAAATAATTCAGGAGAAAATATACAGTTTATAATGATAAAGAGAACAAGAGTCTTGGCAATATTCAAGCCTGGCATTTCAAATATACCTAAGGTCAGCTTTATTTCTATCTTTTTAATTTTTTTTTTCATGCCTTTAGTACAGGGGATACAGGGACTATAGGGTCTCAATACATAGATTGCACTTGGAGTGATTTGCCTGTTTTCAGCTTCCCAAGAGCTGGAATTACAGGTGTGTGCCACCATAGCACACTGTGGATTGGACCCTGGCCACTGGGTCTGCCTAAGCAGGTGGTTTAGTTTGTTGAGCCATCATACCAGCCCTTCTATCCATCTTAAAGTGATTATGTGAAACAACAAATCCTCTTGTGGAAGTTTTGAGTTGCTCTTTTGTAATCCAAGAACCTCAACTTTCACACTCACCTTTAATAAGTGCTCATTGGTACCAGCACAAAAGTATTACCGTTTTGTATTTCTTTATCTCCCTCATAGGTACAGGGGCCAGGGACTGGGCATGGTGGTGCATGCTTATAATCCCAGCTCTTGGAAGGCTGTAAACAGACAGAACACTATGAGTCTGATCTAGTAATGAGACCTTGAATACCCTGTAGACCCTTCCCTAAAAATACAAATAAAAAAAATAATTATAGTGAGGGGCCAGGGAGATAGCTCAAGGGCACAAGTGCCTGACTGGCAAGTGCAAGGTCCTGAGTTCGATCCCCAGTTCCACAAAAACAAAAACAAAAAAATCCAAAATTACATGGTGAGACACTCTAAAAAATTACAAAAGAAAAATACGCAAATTGAAAAGAAATGTAGCTTTACTGAAATGTAGAAAAAAGCCAGACATTAATTCACAAACTACTTTGTTATTCTGGTGGGAGTTTCTGTAGTCTAGCTCAGGCTGGCCTTGAGCTCACTTTGTAGCCCAGGCTGGTCTCAAACTCGCAACTCAATGATCCTTCTGCCTCAGCCTCTGGAGTGCCAGGATTATAAGCGTGTGCTATCACACCCAGCCTGGTTTTGTTTTATGAGTAACTTATGCTCAGAAATATGAAGACTATAACCATTCCCTACACAGTAAATCCCAGGAAGATTCTCAGAGACCTTATTTCCCCTCATGTAGATAAGAAGTTATTTTATTTATTTAGAATTTATTAAGTATCATTTGATAATGTAACTATGAATGAATCACACTCTAGTAAAAATGTTATGCCTCTGCTGCTTTTATACTTAAGCAATTTTTTTTTTAACTTTGCTATTCCTCTTCTAGATATATTGGATTGAAATTCTAATGTATTATAATGAACACCATAACCTGATTTTAGGTAGTTTAACAGCAGAATAAGGCTTGATATGTTTATCAACTATTAACTATTAACACTGGCAAAAACTTAATGAATCCTGTATAATACCAATAAACTAGCTAATAAAATAAATGAACATCAAGGGCCTTTGACATGTATTTTTTATGGGAAGGACTGTTACCTTCTCTTTTCAAACCAGAAAACTGATTTATAGAACTTAACAAATTTGTCCTGCATCACAGAGAACAAGTAACAAAATTGGGATTGAATTCAAGTTTCTTGGATTCTACAACTTGTGTTCTTGATTCTATAACAGTAATTAATATCAGGGTTCTTCTGAACTGTGAAATTCTACGAAGAAGCAATCACAAATCTTTCCCTCTATACTTTCAAGGACCCTTTGATCACAATTACGTTTCACAGAATGCTTTCTATTACAAAATGCTACTCCTAGCTGGGAACGAGGTGAGCGCACAACTGCAATTCCAGCACTTGGGAGGCTGAGGCTGGAGAACTGCTGTAAGTTTGAGGCCAGCCTGGGTTACAGAGAAAGACCCTGTCTCAAAAACCAAAACCAAAGCAAAACAAAACTAAAACAAAAGGCTCCTCCTGTTATGCCTGGAAGTTAAGGGGAATATGTAATGAGGGCATGGAGGGAGAGTTAATGAGGACTGCCCACAAAAGCTGTACTTTTGGAAATGCTATTATATATAGATTAGCCTACTTTAAGAACACTCAATTTTGGTTTAATTAGGTATATATGTATGTATGTATGTATGTATGTATGTGTGTGTGTATATATGTATTTCAGAGCCAGAACTATAGTCAAGAAATCCACTGTATATTTCTTCCAGTGCAGTATTTTTTTTTTTTTTTGGCCATAAGACTATTCCAAAGAAACCAAAACCTTTTGTTTCATTATAAGTGTCCCTTCCTCTCTCCAATACTCCTCTAGAACAGTTATTTTCATCAGTCGGGAGAAAGCATTTTTCAGAAATCTGGAGTAGGAAAACTTAAATATTTAACAGAAAATAAGTCATTTAGGAGAAAAAAAAAAAAAAAAAAAGGTCATTTAGTTCCTTAGCTGCTTCTACCTGGGACAAGACAGATTGTGTTTTGTTTCACTATTATCTGCCTCCAGTGGTTACACAATAGTTGTCTGTTGAAAGAGAGGGCTTTATTAGCTGAAACCTGGTGAAAAACAAGTACTTTTATAAAATACAGTTAACTGAGCTGGAGGATTAAACAGCCTTAATAAGGAAAAGAAAAATCCTATAGTAGTGCTTTAAAATATTTATGCTCTTAATGGCAACAAGAGCATTCCAAAACTATGCCTTCCTAAAAGAAAAGTACGTATCAAATGGAGGAATTACTACATATCAAGTAAATGTTCTAGAATGGGTTTCATTTATTGTAAAGAAATGTGTGCTTCTGAAGTTTTCTATATTTCAGTTATCTAAATCACCTAGCATTCCATACCTTTCCTTCCTCCTTTCTCTATTATTTTTAAGCTGTGGCAGACAAAACTTAAATGCAGTAAGACTGAGACTATGAGACCAAAGAAAAGTTAGGGCTAACAGAGGGATATTTTAGTACTTCTCATTAGGAATAAGAAGAAAAGGCTGTTGTGCAGGTGCTATATTCTATCAGTCCGGAGAGGCTGGGCCCTTTGGCAGCACACTTCTAGGGAAACCTATATGCTGTTAGCTTTAATGATTTCTAGGTCTTTCTGTTCACAAAGAGGTGCTTATCTGGGAATATCTCAGAAGATGATGAAAATGAAATTCAGGA
>PVJA010032682.1:12160-24050 GCA_004027025.1 Myocastor coypus
AGAGGAGAGGAGAGGAGAGAAGAGGGGAGGGGAGGGGAGGGGAGAGACAAGCAAGCAAATGGATAAGGGGACATTACCCAGTATGATACATTTTTCTTTGATGTGTTTTCTAGGATACTTTAAAGTGAAATTAATGAGGGTCTTTTAACAAGAAAAAAAAAAAGGGGGGGGGGCGAAACAGGCTCATCGATCAGTCTCAGTGCAGTCTCACTTTAGAGAGTACAGTAGCTCCTCCTTATCCGTGGTTTTGAATTCTGAGGTTTCAGTTTACCACAGTGAACTACAGTCTGAAAAATATTAAATGGAAAATTCTAGAAATAGCTAATTTGTATGTTTCATATGCCATTTTGAGTAACAGGATGAAATCTTGCACTTTGTTACTCCATGCCTCCTGAGATATGATTTAATCCTTCATTTAGTGTATTTGTGCTGTGTATCAATAGTTAGTGGCTACTTGGACTGTAAGGGTACATTCAATAACTCTTATTATTTGATAATGGTCTCTAAAACACAAGGGTAGTGATGTAAAAGGAGATACACCAAAAGACAGTAATTGCAGTGCAATGAAAATATCAAATATGATTAAATACATAAATTAATATAAAAACAATAGTCACTGTTGGAAGGATCCTAATGAAACAATTATTTTGAAAATGGCAGTGCACAAATTACACATTAATATCTTTATTTTAAGCCGGGCATGGTGGCGCACGCCTGTAATCCCAGCACTCGGGAGGCTGAAGCAGGAGGATCGGTGCGAGTTCGAGACCAGCCTGGGCTACAAAAGTGAGCTCAAGGCCAGCCTAAACTGCATAGCGAGACCCTGTCTCAAAAAGACAAAAAAAAAAAACCAAAAAAAAACCTTTATTTTACTTTATAGGTGTATTTCAGCTAATAAACAAATGTTAGAATATTACCATTTTGCAAACCTTAATGAATTAATGGGATCTAGCAATTAATCATCTGTGTCTGTATCAAAAAAGAGATAACTTGGGCTGGCAAGATGGTTCAGCGGTCTAAAGTACCTGCTTAGGCAACTGTAGGAACTGCAGTTTGATCCCCAGAACCACATGCTGTGCCAGCCCCAGCCCCAGCCCAGGCTGAGTGAGCGAGTGAGACAGAGAGACAGAGACATCCCAATATTATGTATTGCCTGATTAAATACTAGAGCACTACTTAGTAAAATTGTTGCATCTACCCACCAAAACCCACACAAAGTACAAGTCTCCAGATCCAACTTCCAATGAACAGAAAATATAACAAAATAACATGCTTAGGGTTGGCCAAATAGCTCAGCAGATTAAAGCATCTGCTTAGGCAGATGCAGTGGCCAGCATCCCACCCCCCCCACCATACTGTGCCTGCCCCATCTCTGGGGCACCCTGAGATGGTGAGTGAGACTGGGCGTCATGGTACGTGCCTAAATCCCAGCTCTTTGGGAGGCTGAACACGGGAGAATCACTACTCTATGTAATGAGGCCCTGTAGACCCTGACTAAAAAACAAAAAACAAAAAAACATGCTTATCACACTGGATGCAACCAACAAAACCTCAATTACATGAAGCCTAAGGGGGGCAGGGATCAAAATCACCTGAGTTTCTCAAAATTAACTCCCAGGGACAAAAAATGGTGGAGAAAAAAACAAAAAAAAACAAAAAAACAAAACAAAAAAAAACATTCCCTGGATGTAGGCATTCTCAAAATTCAACCTTCCTTTTCTTTCTTTTAAATGTATTTAGGACAGGGTCTACTGGGTCTCACTACATGGATCAGACTAGTAGCAATTCTGTTTTCAGCTTCCCAAAGCACAGGGATTACAGGCACTCAGGGGATCAAACCCTGGCTGCTGCACTCTGCCTTAGTAGGCACTTCACTATGCTGAGCTTTCAGGCGGGCCCTTAACCTTCCTTTCTGATGACTTCATGCACTGTAATAAGCTAAAACCTTGTGAATAATTAGTATTTCATGTTGACACCACATAGCTGACATGTCCAAAACCTCAATTTCAATGCAACCTCATCAGATTACTGATTCATAGTACTAAAAGGAATCACAGAGATCATCCAGTCTAAACACCTTCCTAATATACTCATCTAAAGCAAACTTCTTCAAAACTTTTGAGCAAAACAAAAAATGAGTAAAACCACATTTCAACTTTAAGACTCACCCACTATCCATACAAAACTTACTTTGCTTCCAGTATACTCAACATCAAGTTAACTTTAGAGGTTCTTTTTAACTTCATCAGAGCTCAATTATGCATGCTTGGCAAAAAGTAGCAAAATTGTAAAACCGTTATTTTTATACACTGTTTGTCAATAAAGGACACAGCAATATTATGCAGACTTTTAGTTGCTATCTAAAAGCATATTCTATCCTAGACAGAACTGCAACTTTTTTCAAGGCAAAAATGGATTCTACTAAAAGGTTTCCCCTCAGCCATGTCACAGTGCCTTGCAGCCAGCTGATTACAGACTGCAACCTCCACAAACTGAGCTAAAAAAAATCTTTTATGTCAGTAACAAGAGAAAAGTAACTAAGACATACATACACCTACAATAAAGAACTAGTAATTTTAAAGTAATTCAGTGCCCAGGTAACATGTAGAAATTGGTATCTTATAAAACATATTCTGGGTCAGCAAGAAGGCTCAGTGGCCTGCTTAGGCAAGCTAGCAGGGACCACCCCCAGCATCACATGCTGCATCAGCCATTCCCCCACAGTGGGCTGAACCAGCCACACACGAACGCGCGCGCGCACACACACATACACACACACACACACACAAAAGAAAAGAAAGAAAGCATATTACAAGTAGTAATTTGAGTCCAGAACATGGTATGTAAATCATAAAATAAACTCTAGCCATTTTTCCAGAATAGACCTCAGAAATGAAAGCACATACTTCTTCCTCGTTTGCTCATTTAAATTGATTTTGTACTTGCAAATAATGCTTCAAAATATGCCCTTCATAGGGAAAGGAATAGAGGAACTTCCTTTCTGCAAGCTGTAGTAAACTACTCTACATATATCAATCAGAAAACTTTGTTAACCGAATAGTGTCAATGAGGTGATGAGAAGTGCATCATTTTAACTTAGTGATCATTTTAACTCAGTAGAATAATTAAAATTTTTTATCCAAGCATGGTGGTGTACACCTGTAACCCCAGCACTCAAGAGAGTGGAAGTACTGGGTTCAGGGGTGTGTGTGTGTGTGTAAATTTAAGCAATAAATCAATTTCTTCAACAACACTATTTTGATTAGTTGTACACAGAACTGTAATGCACTGATGTTAATTTATACAACAAAGAACTGCAAAACATACAACACGGAACTGAAAAAATACAAAAGGTAATGGTACAGAACTTATTTAGCTTTTTTGGTAAACATGTAAGATAGAATCTTTTAATTTACAGGTGAATACACAATAACCAGAAGTATTATGGAAAGTGTCATTGAATGTCAAAATACTAAATGCAGAATTTTAGTACTGTATGAAGTTGCCGCCTCCAGAACCTACTACACTTAACTCCTGTGAGCCTTCATCTTCTCCAATACTGACTGGGCTACTGGATGCTCCTCACAGTCCTAGCTCATGCTATGATGTTACAGTTTTCTTCACAGCTATTTTGTAGCAGTTAATCATTCTTTGTGCAACATGGACTTTAATGTACAGTATCAGGAGTTTTGAACACAAGTCTTTTACATATTAACTGTTTTAAGTCTTACTGATTATTTAATAACATACACTGCAGTCACTGGTACAAATTTTTAAAAATGGAGATCTCTTTCACTCCTAAGATTTAGATTTAGCAGATATGGCCCCGGAACATACCTGATGCACATCCCTGGTTAATATTTACTATAAATGTTTATACTCACTTCAAATTTATGCAATAACCTTGTAGAGGAATCTCTTCCTTTCTGAATGTGATATAAAGGTGATTTCCTAACAACATAAAATTACATTATTGAGCCGGGCATGGTGGCGCATGCCTGTAATTCCAGCACTTGTGAGGCTGAGGCAGGAGGACTGGTGTGAGTTCGAAACCAGCCTGGGCTACAAAAGTGAGCTCAAGACCAGCCTGAACTGCATAGTGAGACCCTGTCACAAAAAGACAATAAATAAATAAATAAATAAATAAGTAAATAAATATTACATTATTGTATATCCCAAAGCCACTATTTGGTTAAATGAACTCAAAATCTCAACATATAAATCCATATGTTACCCCCCCAAAATCCAATAATATATTACTTATTAACAAATGTTTATCACAATCGAAGTCTGCTAGGCACTGTTAAATACGCAAAAGGGACACACATTCTGATATAAAATGATATAAAATGAAGTCTAAGCTGGGTGTGGTGGTGCACACCTGTAATCCCAGCACTGGGAGGCTGAGGCACCAGGACCGTTTTGAATTTTGAGATCATCTTGGGTTACAGAGTGAGCTCAAGGCCAGCATGAACTGCATAGCAAGACCCTATCTTAAAAAAAGAAGATGAAAAAAAGATAAATGTCTAAAAATCAAGCTGTTTCACTGGTGCACATAATTCTGAAAATAAATGGAAGACAGCCAATTTATACCTGTCAAGTAGCAGAATTTGTGGTATGCTAATGACAGCAAGGAAAGAGACAGGCTTAATAAAACCTTTTCCCTCTGCTTAGTTCTAAACCAACTATTATTCCAAAAAAATAACCCTTTATATACATAGTTGGTATCATTAAATAAAGCACTTTAAATACAATAGAAACTTTGATATTAAACTACATATTAAGGGGCCAGTGAGATAACTCAGCGTTCTAAAGCACCTGCTTAGGCAAGCTTAGATAACTGCAGAGATCATGGTTCGATCCCTGGCATCACATGCTGTGTTAGCCCCACTACAAGGGCAGATCGAGCCAGCCATAAACAAACAAACAAACAAACAAACAAATAAATAGTTAAAACAAAACTACATAGTAAAACAGTCTGATGGCTAAAGTTTCCCTCCTAAATGACTATTAGGGGCAACTTTTAAGATAAATGAAAAAAAGTTTAAAATATAAATCTGCATATGTCGTATTACTTAGTCAT
Source organism: Myocastor coypus (assembly GCA_004027025.1). Lineage (NCBI taxonomy): Eukaryota > Metazoa > Chordata > Mammalia > Rodentia > Myocastoridae > Myocastor > Myocastor coypus. The sequence goes on from PVJA010032682.1 coordinate 17,244, forward strand.
CACAAACATGTTACTTCCTTGATGTTTACATTTCAAAGCTTCCACTGATAAGAGCATTCCACTCAATTAAAAACTGGCAGCCTTATTAAAGATAAATCTTTCCAGAACATCAACTTTATTATTTCTTTTGTAGTACTGGGGATTGAACTCAGGTCCCTGCGCTTGCCAGGCAAGAGCTTACTCTACTGTGCTATCTCCCTGGCCCCTTTATTTTTCAAATGTATTTAGTACAGCAGCTACAGGGTCTCACTACACAGATCACACTTGTAGTGATCCACCTGTTTTTAGCCTCTCAAGCCCTGGGATTACAGGCTCACGCCACCATGCCATCTCAGCAAGCCCCACTGGCACAGCACATGATAGATTGAACCCTGGTCCCTGCATTTGCCTAATTAGGCGCTTTAATCAGCTGAGCTATCTGGCAGGTCCTTAGAATGTCAGCTCTAGATATCAATATTAAATTGATTCAAAATTTTAGCTCACATCTACACTGATCCTGCATTAAGGGGATTGTGCTTCCCTTTTAATCCCATCTACCCTTTCCTCAACTGTCTCCTTACAAGGGTACTTGTCTACTACAAGGGTAGAAAGACATCCCAACTTCAAACAAGAGTTACTCCTCAATGTGGGATAAACACATAATCAGAAACTCCTATTAGGCATCTGGGACTTGTAAAAGATGCATTCTGTCAAAATATTTTCTTTTCTTTTGTATTTTAGGGAGGGGTCTATAGGGTGTTCAGAGTCTCACTACTAGATCAGACTTGTAGTGATCTGCCTGTTTACAACTCCCAAGCACTGGGATTACAGGTGTGCACCACCACACCCAGTCTCAACTGCTGTCTCAGCATGCCCCAGGGGCAGGGCCAGCAGGCCCAGGGATTGAACTCCTGGCCCCTGTGCCTGCTTGCAGGTGGTTTAATCCATTGAGCTATTTGGCTGGCCCGAAAATATACTCTTCTAGTTTGGATAACTCAAATAAACGAATTTTATGTGAGAAAGACATACACCTTTAAAAATAATGTTTACAAACACAAGATCACAAAGAAAAGTATTTTCTTTGCTAGCTTGTAAAAAGAAGACAATTTTAATATGCTGCAGACATAACATTTCCATTTGAGGAGTAATTTAAAAAACAGCATGCATGCCTATATTTTGTAGATTTTCTAAGCTGCAGACCTGCAGGTTAAAAAATGCTTAATACTGGGGAAAGTGGTTATCCCTATACAAAATAATGAAGCTGGATACAATCAACTCAAAATGGATTGAAGACCTTAACAATAAGGTTGCTAGAATAAACATAGTGGAAGATCTTCACAACACTGGATTTGTTAGTGCATTCTGACAAATGCAAGACCAAAGACACAGGTAACAAACAAAAGATAAATAGGACTACATCAAACTTTAATGTTCAGCAAAGAAAACAATCATAAAATGAAAAGGCAATCTATTGGAATGATGATAGAATGTGAGAAAGCACTTGTGAACCTATAGGTTTTTAATACTACAAATATATAAAAACTAGATGATTAATTTTTAGAATATAAAAAGAACCCAATTTAAAAAAATCGGCAAAGGACTAGAATAGACTTTTTCCAAAAAAGATACACAGCCGGGCGTAGTGGTGCACGCCTGTAATCCCAGCACTCAGAAGGCTGAGGCAGGAGGATCGGTGCGAGTTCAAGACCAGCCTGAGCTACAAAAGTGAGCTCAAGGCCAGCCTGAACTGCATAACAAGACCCTGTCTCAAAAAAGACAAAAAAAAAAAAAAAAAAAAAAAAAAAAAAAAAAAAAAAAAAAAAAGATACACGACACAAATGGTCAGCAAAAGCATGAAAAGATACTCAGCATCACTAATTATGAGGAAAATCCAAATCAGAACCACAATGAGATACTGCTTCACACTCATTAGGATAGTCACTATTAAAAAAGAAAAATAAAATTAAGGGTTAAGTATATAGCTCAGTGGTAGAGCATTTACAAAGTCCTAGATTTGATCTCACCCTAGTGCCACCAGATCAGACCAGACCAAACCAAACCACTAACAAGAATAAGGAGAAACTGAAACCCTTATACATTATTAGTGAAAATGTAAAATAATACAGTTACAATGGAAAACAGTATAAAAGCTCCTCAAAAGATCAAAAATATAGTTGTTGCTGAGCCTGGTGGGACACACCTATAATTCTAGCAATTGGGAGGCAGAGGCAGGAGGACTGGTGCAAGTTCAATACTATCTTGGACTACACAGTGAGTTCAAGGCCAGCCTGACCTATATTGTGAGACCCTGTCTGAAGAAACAAAACAAAAGAAATAATATAAACATACAATTACTATATTACCTACTAGCCCACTTAGTGGAACATATACAAAAGAATAGAAAACAAGTTCTCCAAGAGATATGTGCACACTCATATTCACCACTGCATTATTTATAATAATCATGAGATAGAAGTATCTGTCCATTAGATAAATGGATTAAGAAAATATTATACATGTAGTGAAATATTATTCAGCCTTAAGTAAAAAAGGTAATGCTACCACATTACAATATGGATGAACCTTTAGCAAAATATTCCTGTCTAAAAAGATAAAGATTACAAGATTAAAGTTTAATCAAATAAGTCAAGCTTACAGAAACAGAAAAGACAATGTGATTACCAGGAGCTGAGTATAGGGGCAAAATCTGGAGTTGCTCAATGGGCAGAATTTTATTCGCAAGTGACAATATTGTAAAGAACCAATATGTAACAGTGTGCATATATAGTTAATACTGCACTGCACTTGGGCTAGGGTAGCCAGTTTGGGTAGATATGGTTATAGTAGTAGATTTCTTGTCATGTCATTTTTACAGATAGTACTGTCCCAAATGCTTACGACCAGAAGTGTTTAATATTTTAGGATTTTTCCAATTTTGAAATATCTGTATAAACTTCACTGGATGAGAATTTTTAATCTGAAAGTTTTGGCCATCTGTTCATCAACCAAAAGGCTTTAGATTTCAGGGCTTTTTTTTTTTTTGTCTTTTTGAGACAGGGTTTCAGTATGCAGTTCAGACTGGTCTTGAGCTCACTTCTGTAGCCTAGGCTGGTCTCGAACTCACACTGATCCTCCTGCCTCAGCCTCCCAAGTGCTGGGACTACAGGCGTGCGCCACCACACCCTGCTTTTCAGGGCATTTTGGATCTCAAATTTTAGGATTATAAGTGCCAGGCTTACACAGGGAATCTGTAATGTATAATAAACCCAGAAAGGGAGACTGAGGTCCTGTTTAGGCCCCCTGAGTCCTTGCAAGGGCTGTAGATGAATTTCATTAACACCCAAGAGAACAGGTCATTCCTTTGAGTCTGGCACTGTATGAGGCATATCAGATGCAACGTCTCAATCACCCAATAAGCCTACACTAAATACAAAGATAAAATGAAAAGTGAGTAAATCTGACAAGAACAACAAGTAGGAGGATTCTGAAGTAATTCTGGCATAAGGAGATTACAACAATGACAGAAGTTATTGGTGCCATGCCATGATGGGAATGATCAGGATCACCAATTTCTTGGAGTGGCAGGCAGCACACATCTGTAATCTTAGCACTTGCGAGGCTGAAGCAGGAGAATCACTGTGAGTTCAGTGCCAGTCAGGGCTACACACTGAGTTCAAGGTTAGTCTGAACTACAAAGTGAGTGGGACCTGTCTCAAAACAGGACAAATTCCTTATACCATGTTCAATTTGGCTACTAAGAGGAAAATGATGTATATTTTGATTTGTTCTATTTAATTTTTCTTTTTATAAAATGACAATATGATCATACAATCCAAAATTTGTGCTCCTTGGTACTTATTAAAATAAAACAAATGTTCACACAAAAAATCTGCATGTGGATGTCTATAATGGCTTTGTTACTAATTACTAAAACTTAGAGGCAATATCTTTTGGTAGATATTAAATTGTTATATCCATATAATAGAATATAATTCAGAGCTAAATAAAACAAGATGAGCTACTAAGTCACTAAGAGAAATAGAGAAAGCTTAAATATTACTAAGTGAAACAAGCCAATTTGAAAAGGTTATACACTATGTAATTTCAACTATGACATTTCATAAAAGACAAACTGGTAGAGAACAAGAACAGCACTGGGATTACCACCTGAGAAATTGTTGAAGACCTTTAGAGATCATTCCCATCGTGGCACGGCAACAGTGACTTCTATCATCATCATCTCTTTATGCCAGAATTATTTTCAGCGTCCTCTCACCAATTCACAGATTGTTTCTACCAATTTGGGAGGAAGGGGTAAACAGGTGGGATACAGAATTTTTAGGCAAGTAAAACCATTTGACACTTTAAGGGTGGAGATACACACACACACACACACACACACACACACACACACACGCGCGCGTGTGTGTGTGTGTGTGTCAAACTGAAGGGATACACAACATATAATGAAGTCTAATGTAAACTATCACCTATGGGTGACACTGATGTCACTATCAGTCCAACAGTTCTAAAAAATGTACCACACTGGTGTACAATGATGTTGGTTGTGAAGATTCTAGAGATCAACAATAATTGTACTTTTAGATCAGTTTTGCTGTGTACCTAATCTAAAAAAAAAGCACATTGTTTCTTTTAAAAATGATAACAGTACCTATTTTACACTATAACCAGAGAAGGTTTTATAGTTACTTTTATTTTCCTGCTTGAAAAAGAAAGCATGTTATTTCAGGGAAATTTCTACGAAAATTTCATTTCCGGGCAAGCAAGATAGCTCGGCAGTCTGAAGCACCTGCTTAGGTAAGCTTAGGCAACCACAGGGACCACAGTTCTATCCCCAGCACCACATGCTGTGCCAGCCTCACCCCCAGGGCAGGCTAAGCCAACCATAACATAAATAAATAGAAAGTTAAAAAATATTAAAAAATTTAAAAACAGTTCATTTCCTCTACTGGATATAGAAAGATCTAAATTCCAACTCAGCTGCCTTCACACACACACACACACACACGCGTGCGTGCATACTATTTTCTGAGAGTAAAAGAAAAAGTAGAGATACACAGTAATTCCTGAATTAAAGTAGTACATTATTTCATAATTTTAGTTGAATGAACACAGGCACCAATAAGCTTCATTTATTAAGCCTTCTTTTCCATCTGTCTCCAATTCCTGAAACTGAAAGACACTAGTGTCAGTCAGTCATGTGTCATTGGAATTGCTGTGGCACTAGAATGGAACCCAATAGCTACAACCAAGTTAAAAGGTTACGAATAGTGCTGGGCACTGGGGTACACGCCTGTAATTCCAGAATTTGGTAGACTGAGGCAGCAGGATAGTCCCAAGTTTGAGGTCAGCCTGAGCTACACAGTGAGATACTGTCTTAAAAAAATCAAAAAGGGGGGCTGGAGAGATAGCTCAGTAGAATAAGTGCTTGCCTGGCAAGCCCAAGGGCCTGAGTTCAATTCCCAGTTCTGCCAAAAAAAAAAAAAAAAGAAAAAAGAAAAAAAAAAGGTTACAATTAGTACTCTCAATGTCACTTTTCTTGCTTATTCTATTCAATGTTGAAACAACAAAGTACATCTTAAGATTGATCTTACAAGAACTGTTTCATAAATTTCAACTATAACATGCTTAAGAAGTGGACCATCTGATGTATTCCTTAAAAGGAAACTTCTTTTAAAGGTTATGAATCAGATCCATGATAGCAATATAATTAATATGTTAGTATTATAAAATGTGAAAATCAGGAGTTAAGTCTATCATCTTGTATAAATTAACTGAAACATCACTGGGAAGAGGAAATTGAAGTTCCCATTTTCTTATTAATTCTCTCCATTAATACAAGATTTAAACAACTACTGCACCAAATTGATCAAGATTTCTAATTTTATCTCTATATTAATGGTTTAAATTACTGTAAGTGGTATTGCCAGATACCTAAAGACTGAAAATGGTTATAATTTAAGTATTCCAAGGTAATGAATGCTCAAGAATGACTTATCTCCAAGGGCTAGCAAACAAGGGAAGAAAAACGGCAGGCAGAGGAATGTATAATGTAAGAACAAGAAATGCAAAGTAAAGAGAAGAAAAAGGAAAGGAGTATAAATAAAACTATCAATAAGAGAAAAGCATAGCAAAAAGATCTGGTATGGCATATGGCACTGAACTATATTTTATTTCTGTCTCTGACTGAATATAATCTCATAGTCTTTCGATATTACTTTAAAGACGGAAGAGAAAAAAGGCAAAATATAGTGAGGTGAGTCCAATAATGATATGGTTATAAGACAGGTGTTTAAACAAACAAAGTATATGGTCTCTGACTGAATATAATCTCATAGTCTTTCGATATTACTTTAAAGACGGAAGAGAAAAAAGGCAAAATATAGTGAGGTGAGTCCAATAATGATATGGTTATAAGACAGGTGTTTAAACAAAGTGCATGTACTAATGAATGACAGCGTACTCTCTCCAGTCTGTCTTTCCTTCTGCTTTATAAGCCATAGGCCCTATCTTTTATTAGAATAACTCTTCAATTTAAACATATGTACACAGGGGCCCGGCGGGATGGCTCAGTGGTCTAAAGTGCCTGCTTGGGAAAGTTTGGGCGGCTTCAGGGACTGTGGTTCGATCCCTGGCACCACATGCTGTGCCAGCCCTGCCCTCTGGGGGGCGGGCTGAGCCGGCCATAAAAATGAGTGAATAAACAAAGGTTCTGAAACAAGAAAACAAAACAAAACAAAACAAAAAACCATATGTACACAGATGCAACAAAATGGGGGAAACGCTTCAACCTCCTGCAGTCTGAGA
>PVJA010032683.1:0-23938 GCA_004027025.1 Myocastor coypus
AAAAAAAAAAAAAAAAAAAAAAAAAAAAAAAAAAAAAAAAAAAAAAAAAAAAAAAAAAAAAAAAAAAAAAAAAAAAAAAAAAAAAAAAAAAAAAAAAAAAAAAAAAAAAAAAAAAAAAAAAAAAAAAAAAAAAAAAAAAAAAAAAAAAAAAAAAAAAAAAAAAAAAAAAAAAAAAAAAAAAAAAAAAAAAAAAGATTAACAGAAAGGAACTACTAAACAGAGAAAGTAATTAAACTGAGAGGTAATATCAGGATCATAACATGACAAAATAAACCAACACATATGAGTTATAACCATGCATATAAACTGCCTCAATTAACCATCAAAAGAAATAAACCAATAGAGTGGATTAAGAAACAAAGTATAACCCCCAGCACCACGTGCCATGCCAGCCCTGTCCTCAGGTCTGCTGAGCCAGTCACCAAGATCCAGGTGTGATGGTGTACCCATGTAATCCCAGCACTGGAGAGGCTGGCAACAGGAGGATCACTACAAGTGTCAGCTTCATAGTGAGGCCATGTACCAAATAAGTAACAAAAGAAATAAAATACAATATGCTGCATAGAAGAAATACATTTAACTCAAAAGGAAATTCACAGAGTGAAAGTGGAAGGCTAGCAGACTACTCTGGGCCTGCTAGAAACTCATGCAACCCAGGGACCAGGCCCAGAGCATGAGTTAGACCACCCTGGACTTCAAGGAAACTCATTTAACCCAGCAACAAAGCCTGGCTTGTGAATGTAACTTCATCCATCAGACAGGCCCAGTGTGGAAAACAGCTGCAGAGCTCCCTGCTGAGAGACTAGAGACAAGACTCAGCCAGCTGATCCAGGAGCAGAACATCTTGTTTGAGTGGCAAAGCAGATTCACTTCAAAGGGCTGCAGCAGGAAGAAATGGAGCGCAGCAGCCAGCCAGAAGCCATACCTACCTGGACAAGTTTGGGTATGGAACTTGCTAGATCCAGATCTGGTGCTAAGGTAAGAAATCCGCCTAATTCTACACCAAAATTCAGAAGGCAAGGTTATACAAAATGACAAAGAAAAGGAACAAAATGCACTCTCAGGCCCCAAGCCCACCCAGAACAAATACCAGAGACAATAGCATAGAAGAAAGAAATTGCAAATCACACACCTAAAATCTCTGAAATAATACCATCCAAAGTAAAGAAACAACTACAGAAAGGCATAGAGGAAATCAGATCAGAAATAATTTCTGAAATAAAAAAAGAAATAATACCTATAATAAAAGAAATACTAATTGCTTCTAAAGAAGACACTGATTAAAAAAATAGAGGAGAATAGAAAAATGATGGAATTCTTGAATGAGAGATATAGGAAAGTAATAGAATGTATGAAGCAGATTCAAAGTACTATACAGGAACTTACAACCTCAACCACAAGCTGGCAAAGTCATTTCAATGAAAGTGAAAATAGACTTTCAGACCTTAAAATATTGCAACCAGTGGAGAGGTAATAAAAGATCTCTTAAACATAGGCTTGACAGGCTACAATTTTGTATATCCTTGGATTTCCAAAGGTTTGCATAAAAATTGTGTAACTGCTTATATCACATTCTATGGAGAGTTATTAGAATATCAATGATTGTCAGAAAATATCAATTCCAAGCTAAGTCAAAGATGTTTGATATTCAGAAAGCCAGTAATGATAGGCTCAATTATCTACGTTATAGAGTAATAGTATCACAAAGCTTCTCTGCTGGAGGGTTGAAAATGTAAGTCAACAGACTAAAAATTGGAGAAAAAGAAGGGCTACAAGGATAGCCAAAATTTTGGCCCTAGTGCTTCAAGGTCAGTGAGAACTCAGGGCATCAGATAATCTGTGCTGTAACATCTTATATCTCAGTGAACCAAATTTTCTGGTCAAGGAGATTATGGGACCTCAGAGGAAAGGGATAAATGAAGTATAGTGTGTCTAAGGAGATTCACCTACAGAAAAAACATTCTCTCAGGCTTTCACAGAAAGCAAACTGGTCAAGCAATAGCCATGACTCGTCCCAATGGCTGAAACTGACAACAGTTCTACAAAGCACTGTACATTGTTCCAAAGTTAATACTGAGAGGATTTGACCTTGGAAGATACAAAAGATGAATGTTTTGTTATACAGGTCTTGCTTTAATTTGACCTTGATCACCCAGTGGAAAAACTTAATTATGAGGCATAAAACGTAGGGCTAGATTAGTATGATGAGCTGTAAGAGGCTTAAATCAACAGCCTCCAACATTGCCAGTTTCACCAGTAACTCAATGCAGTGATGGAACATTGGACTATATATGCAACTACTTCGTCTCAGTTCAAAGAGAAGAGATTTGTTCATTTTTTCTTTCCTTACCAATATCGATTGAAAAATTTACCATGTCTACACCCTGTGCTCTGTATAACTACTATGAAGACAACAATATGCAATATGTCAATTATTGCAAATGTACTACTAACGTGTTTTGAGACTATAATATTGTTATTTATTATTAAAAGTAATAAAAATAAATAAATAAAAATTCCTAAAATTTGCCTGTAACCACTAGATACACACAATATAAAAGTCATCCTAGGCAGCAAAGGAAAGGTAGAAGGCATCACAATCTCTGACCTGAAACTATACTGTGATAAAACTAGCATGGTACTGACATAAAGACAAACCTGAGGAGCAACAGAACAGATTAGAAGATGCAAACACAAGTACAAACACACTCAGCCACCTTATCTTTGAGAAAGGGGCCAAACATGTTCACTAGAAGAAACATAGCCTCTTGGGGCTGGCCAAATAGCTCAGTGGATTACAATGCCTGCTTAGACAGACTAAGGGACCAGGGTTTGATCATCAGCATGCTGTGCCAGCACTGCCCTTTGGGCATGCTAAGACATCGATTGAGACTGGGCATGGTGGCCCATGCCTGTAATCCCAGCACTTGGGATGTTGAAAACAGGAGAATCGCTATGAGTCCATTCTGCACAGTGAGACTTTATAGACCCTGTACTAAATACAAAAGGAAAGAAAAGGAAAAAAATAATAGACACCACTGGAGATACTGGTTTTCCACATGGCACGGGCTAAAATTAGACCCATGCCTATCACCATGCATTAAAAACTACAGTGGACCAAATATTTAAATATTAAAAAATAAATACTAAATCTCCTAAAGGAAAATGTAGGAAGAAATCTTAAAAACATATAATGAGGTAAATAGTTCATGAGCAAAACCCAGATTCGCCAGGAAATGCTTTAACAAATCAACAATTTGGATATCATCTTTTTGGAACATTTATGCACTTCAAAATAAATAAATTTCTTTTTATCAACAGAGTAAAAAGAAAACCCACAAACCGGGAATAAATTACAGCCTACTGTCCCTCTGACAAAGGCCTTCTATGTAGACCATATAAACAATTTAGTCAAGACTCCCAATTTCAAAGACCCAATCCAAAAATGGGCATCTGAGATGAGCATATACTTCTCACATGGAGAAATACAAATGGCAAGTAAATATGTGAAAAATTTCCAACATCACTGGTCATTTGAGAAATGCAAATTAAAACACAGAGATTCTGTCTCACCCAGAAGGAATGACTATCATCAAGAAGTTAGCCAATAAATAGGCTGTGGAAAAAAATGAAATCTCCTCTGTTGGTAGGAGTATAGACTGGTACAACTATTATGGAATTAGGGTTAGGGTTAGGGTTAGGAATTGGCCAGATGGCTCGCCTTGAGGCCGAATCCTGGGTTCCTATTTTCAGTTTTCACTCCCCTGGTGCTAGCTTAGATCAATAGCATGATTCTTGTCTTCCAACTGTCTTATCTGGCAAAAGATCTAAATTAATATTCTTTACCATAGTCTTTTCAGTCAATGAGACTTCAAAGGATTAAACGGAGTTTTACCATGATCAAAAGACTGGAGTTGTAGTAAAAAGAAAGAAAATTTGAAGGTCTTTCACCTAATAAGCTTCTACATAAATGAAAAGGCTCAATGGTTGACTTTTTTAATGCTGCTTAAAGGAAAGGAATTTTTCTTAAACATAGATCAATACAGAATTGGAATCCCCAAGGCCAATGAAGGTATCACCTAACAAGATCTGGGAGAGCAGTAAGGATGAATCCAAGCACCCGAGTAGGGCAGACTGAAAACCTGGGCTCTGGAGCAGAGAAAACTGCAGCTGGAATTGCATACGACCTGCCCCAGCTGTGGGCCTGTGGTAGATGGACAGCTGGCGGTCAGCTGGTATTGCCCAGCTGCACTGAATCAGCATGGCGCTGGGTGTCGATATCTCACCTGAGGATCATTACCATCTGCATAAAGAAGAGCCTTGAAGGGAAAGAGGTGATGCTGTTCGTGCCCCTGAAGCATCTTGTCTCCCTGGCCTCACCCACTCAGCTGTTCTCATTCTCAGATGAGCACAGGTTTTCGCTGTTGCTGAGAATGTCGTGATTCTCTTCAGGCAAGCTCTGCTCCTTGTCTTGAGCATTGCTCCCTAGCTCCAGTGCAGATCACTCATCCTGCAGGCACACATCCTTATCCAGCTGGTACAGACATTCTAGCCTCCCCTGCTGATCTTTGAGCCTTCCCAGTGTAAATGCTTTATTCAAATTTGCATGAGATGGGGCCGAGAAGATAGCTCAGTAGAATAAGCCCTTGTCTGGCAAGTACAGTGTCCTGTGTTCAACTCCTGGTACCAAAAAAAAAAAAAAAAAAAAAAAAAAAAAAAAAAAAAAAAAAAAAAAAAAAAAAAAAAAAAAAAAAAAAAAAAAAAACTTGCATGAAGCATTGTCAGGGGCTCTAGATTTCCAGATGGAATTGTGGACAATATTGCCATGGGCTCTAGGTCTTCAGCTGGATTCATGCAGGACATTGCCATGGGGTGCAGGCACTCGGTGCCATTTTTTAGATCATTAGCATGCAGACAGATTTCCGGCACTCTTTTTGCATTTCATTCTTTGGCATAAATATGATAACATAATCCTATAAATTCTATGTCTTCTATCAATTCCTTTCCCTTATAAACTGATCCCTCTCTGACTTTCCCTGTCTCTGCCTACAAAAATCTGAAGCACTGCATAGGTAAAATTCATTGAACACTGACGAAAAATGAGGCACCATTTCCTGGCACTGCCTCATGAAGGTTAACTGCTCATCCTTCCTGCCCGTCCTCTCCAGCTAAGGGCCACGGGAAATGCAGCTGTCGTCAAGCCTTTTGGGCTTACTGACCTGCTCCATCATAGTCAACCAGATGGCAGAGTCTCATAAGCAGGTGCTAGGAATCACTGAGATTCAGCTGGATTGAAATGGTCAGGGAGAGTTCATGGGAGGGAAACACTGCTTTAAATTCAGAACAGTAGTAAATGAAAAGCCCATAACTGATATTCTAATAATTTTATCTATAAGGCAGGCAGAGTAAGACTTGGCTGCGAACAATAAATATGTTTTAATCACCCAGATTAATAAGGATAGGAGAGTGGGGTTTTATTGGGTTGGTTTTGTTGTTGTTGTTGTTGTTTGTGGTTAGGGCAATGTCCTTATTTGTGCCCTTGTTTAAAGCTGATCCTAAAGTACTCTTGTCAGTGGCTTGGTTTATCATGATACACAGTGGCTTCCTCTGATCTTAATGCTCTGTGAACTTGCTTTTATTTGGCAGGTCAGTGCCACATCTGAGCAACCCATCACAGGACAGCTTCAAAAACACTAAGCTAGCAGAGCCAGCTCCTGGCTATCAGGGGCTACTTTCTTTTATCGCCCCAAATAACCCTATTAGATAGTTACAATTTTCCGGATATTTTTATTGCAGTGACAGCTAGTACATTTTTTTTTCATGTACAGCATAATGCTTAGTGCAGAGAGAGATGCATGCCTCGTGCACACGTGATGTACACCGCTGTCTTAGTCCCTGTTCTCTGTGGCTAAGACAAAACACCCAACACCTCAAGTTAAAGAAGGAAAGGTTTAATTAGCTCACAGTTTGCAGAGGTTTCAGTCTGTACTTGGCTGTCTCCAGAGCAGGTGGCACAGGGCAGAGGACAGCAGCAAGAGAGCCCAAGACAAGCCTTCCTCTCCCTTGCAGTGTACACAGTTTACTCAGACTGAAGTAGTGCCAATGAAGCCAGGGGACTGACCGGTCAATCACCCACCCTTACTCCCAGCCCTGTGCTGTGATTCACACCAATTCAGCCAATCTAGAGAAAGCTCTCTGACTCATGGGGCTTGGGTAGAAGCTTCTAGACACAAACCATAGCAGCTAGATCCAGCTAACTAGCAACTACATTAACTCATACTTCTTATACTAGGAACAATGAAAATCTGCTTTCGGCTATTTTATCTTGTTTCTTTACAAAGCATTAATATTAGCTGTAGTCACTGTGTTGTGTGACAGATACCTTGAACATACTCCTCTGAAATGGAACTTTATATCTTTTAAGCCCATCTCTCCAGGCCCCAGAACCCCCAGCCTGGTCTCAGCCATACCTAGAACATACACAAGAAGAAATAAAGTCCACTCAGTCATTAAATAGCGAGCACGGAGTTCAAATCCAGATGGGTACCATGAACTGGTCTTTGCAGCGCTGAACCAGTGTTCCTGGACTCTGCTATTTGACCTCTAGCCGGGAAGGACCCACTGCTAGGCTCAATGCGAGGAACAGGTACAAAACCAAGGCATTTTCCAGTAATGACCAACTCTAAATTTGGGCTCCATTTTTCTCAGAATGCAAATACTACTCTAGAACTAACCTAAGCAAAATTACAAATAAAGCAAAACTTTCTGTGTCATTCTATCACTCCTCCAGCAGTCTCATTTATTCCAGGATTCCAGCTACAGGCTCCTGCTGCCTTTACACAGTGGTTCTCAACCCTCAACCGTTCTAACGCCGTGACCCCGCAATACAGTTCTTCATGCTGCGGTGACCCCAAACCAAAAAATAATTTTGGTGGCTACTTCAAAACTGTAACTTTGCTACAGTTATGATTCAGACTGGCTTTAGGCAGTCCCTGTGTTTTGGTGGTTCGACTCCCGCTGGGGTCTCGACCCACAGGTTGAGAACCGCTGCTTTACAGGATACCTAGTTACCGTAATTATCACTTGGGCATTCTGATTTCCTGTATTCCTTATTTCCCCAATCCTCCAAATATTTTTTAACTTTATCATTTATTTTATTTATGCATTTATTTATTTGGTACAGGGTCTCACTATGCAGCTTGAGCTTGTGGTGATCCTCCTGTCTCAGCCTCCCCAGCATTGTAATTACAGGCGTGCACCACCACACCTAGTTTCAGTGGCTAGCTCAGCAAACCCGAGGTGCCAGGGCTGGCGTGGCATGTTGTACTGGAAATCAAACCCTTTGTCCTTGCTCTTGCCAGGCAGGCGCTTAGCCTGCACAGCTACCTCTCCGGCCCCTGTCCTCCAAATTTGATCTTTCTTCTTTCTCATTCCTATGTTCTGATAGTGAACCTAGTTAATTAAAGTAGATCGTGTCAATCAATGTATGCTCATACTAAATCATTGCAGTTATCCACCAACATGCTATATCTGCACTTTTTATTTTGTAAATGAACTGAGTGTGATGGTGCACACTTTTTTAAACTTTATTTATTTATTTATATCATGGCTGGCTCAGCCTGCCCCGGGGGTGGGGCTGACACAGCATGTGGTGCTGGGGATCGAACAGTGGTCCCTGTGGTTGCCTAAGTTTCCCTAAGCAGGTGCTTTAGACTACTGAACCATATCACCAGCCCTATCGGCACTTTTTAAATGTTTTAATACAGATTTTTCAGGCACCATGGCAGAAATAACAAGAGAGAAATTTGGCTGTGTAGATGCAGGCAAAGAGGAAAACTCAGAGGCTACTTACTCTCTGAGTAAAAAGAGTAAACCATGTCTTGGTAGCTCAAGGCCATGCACAATAACTTTCCTCTTCCCCTCTAAAAACCTGCACATGTATGACCTGTACATGGGAGGGCAGTGGGAACTCCTTGTGTAGTCAGCAAACACATGATGATTTTCTATTTTACATGTCAGTTGGTGTTCAATAAATTTGAAGTACAAAATGGAAATGATGCTGACATGCTGCTTTTAAAAAAGTAGCCTCTCGGCTCTTATTCTTGAAGGATTACAAAAAGAAAACAACAGTAAGGAGCATTACCTTGCAATCTATTTTTCAGAATATAACTACTATTTAGTTCTATGAACAGGATACCTCAAATATGTTCTCAACTGACATGTGATCAGTTTAAATGTTATTTAAGAAAAATACAAACAAAAGCCAACCAACTCTGATTTCCAGATTTACATTTTGTAAAAAAGCATGACCTTAATCTTGTTCACTGCCATAAACTATAATGATTAATTCTGAAAAAAAAAAAAAAAAAAAAAAAGAGGGAGCAACCGATATTGTTGTTAGAGCACTGGACTTGTATCCATGTAACTTTAAAAAATAAATTGAGCTATTCATCCAAACACTGAGAGTGCAAAGGAAAATAAATATAGGTCTTCCTTGAGTTGCTATGGACTCAGCTCCTGATAAGCCCATTGGGTAGGTACAAAACTCACTTAATAGTCCTCTTCTGCCAACATAGCTTAGCAGCACTGTGCCAAACAGACTACCAGGTGCGTCCCTTGTGACCACAGCCCTGGCTGACCCGGAGCTGCAGCTGCCTGCCCCTGGCCAGCCCAGAGACAGATTATTGTATTACCTATCAACACAGCAAGAAAGATCAGAATTAAAAATGTACAATCTGAGGGGCTGGGGACATAGCTCTATGGCACAAGTGCCAGCCGGACAAGTGCAAGGTCGTGAGTTTGAACCCCAGTCCCACAAAAAAAAAAAAAAAGTACAATCTGATGAACTTATATTAATTTAACAGCATCATAGTTTCAAATAATCATAATTCAGTCTACTAGAGATCGGGTGCTATTTCCAATTTTTTATATACCAAAATACATTCAATGTATTTGTTCATGATGTATCTGCATTGAATAGCAGGAACTTTTCTTATTGGCTGAAATTCATCACCTCAAGCCAGTGTGATTGCTGAGCCCACAGTGTAGAAATTAGCAGTTATATAAATTTCTAATAAGTTCAAAATGAAAAATTAATTATCATGGAGTGCTTTTCATGGGAAAAAATAGATAAAATGTTTCAAATTGTTTCTTCACAAGAGAAAAAATGATTAAAAGTGTATTTGGCAGCAAAAAGGTCAAGGGCTACTTGTACCAGACAAGATCTACAATATTGTCCAGCTTTAAATATCAATTTTACTGTGTGTCACCTTTAACCATATTTTTAAATATTTTGTGTTTTCATTTTGCATTAAATTAGATGAAAATGATCAGATCAATTGCCAAAGGGTTTTAAGGTTGTCTGATATTTTAAAGTGTCTGCATTTTATATTTCCTTATTTGTATTCACAAGAAAATAGGTTATCAAAAAAGTATAGTCTGATGACTATGCAGTCTCCTCATATTTATCCACTCTCTAAAGCTTTACAAAAAGGCACAAAATCCTCAGAGCCATCACTCCTACTTTGAATAAAGTTGCAACTACTATTTAAAAGAACCTTGAAAACAAAACAAAACAAACAAACAAAAAAATACCCCATGTACTTGTTAGTAGACAAAAGGAAATGATGAACGTTTTGATAATGTGCGTGTCACACGGTGCTTCAGAATTCAGAAACACAAGATGTGACCATAGAAACCTGAAATATCCCCAAGATCCTTTAAAGTCTTCGCTCCATGATCCAACGTGTCAACAACTGAAGTGTTGAAGCTGCCGTAATGAGTTTCGTACCTTCTTTTACAGAACCCTTTAGAGATTTTACAAAGACATATGCCCGTCTATTTAAAACAGGATCAAAGAAATCTAGAAAATCTCATTCGCTTTCCTTTTAGATAAATACACAGTGTGAAGCGCCAAGTCTCCTGGCTGCGTTTTTCCTACATGCACACACACAAAAGGCGGGCTTGCAGCCCTGCCTAGCCGCACCTGGACCCTCGCAGTTGGCAGAGAGAGGCCTTCCTCAGCTCCCAGCGCTCCTAATCAGTGCTCTGTCTGCTGCCAGATTTGAAAACGGTTTTACGGAAGTGGCGCTTCTTCCTTTCGCTTCCAAACTGCCCGCATGCCTGTGCCCTTGCCGTGTCTCGCTCGCTTGTCGCCCTTATGGGCCGCCCTTTCCCCAGGAGGTCTGCGCACGTGCGGTTGGAATATCTCCTCCCACCTCTCCGACACCCCCAAGTCTTGTGTAGATATGGTCCTTCTTCATATGTGGAAATTAAACCTTGCAGGAGCTTTAACTCTAGCGCTTCTTCTTCAGATAAATACCTAGTCATCCATGGCTTTTGACTTGCACTGAGTGATACTGTGTTGTCTTCACTCCTCTCAAGTTCCAACAGGGCCGAGCTAGCCGGGCGTTGCGTATTTAAACTTTTACAGCAGTCTTGTCACTGGTTTATTTTGCTGCCCTCGCCACTTACTGAATAGAACTTCTGTTGCAGACTCCTTGAACCTAAACTCTCCTATCCGCCCTGAACAGATGGTTCCCCAGGCCTGCAGAGAGCATGCTCAGCCCCTTCAAGGCGAGCCTTCCTTCCTTACCTGTTCCTGGCTTCTGCTGCCCTCTAGTAGCCATTAGCGGAATGGCACAACTTGAAACAATAAAGATGTTTTGACTCAATTCCATGATTCCTGGATGGGTTGTTTGCAAACTACTGGGAACTACAGGCCCTCCACCCCGCGAGCCCAGAGGGGGTACATGACATACAATAGGTGCCACTTTACGTGACGTCCTTGTCGCTAGGTCTGAGCCCAGTTTTAAAGCTATATCAGTTAGGGAACTAACGCTAATGTCAAAACACAAAATAGACATGCTTCTAAATTTACCTTCTCAACGCTGATGACCATTAATGGTTTTTGTCTAGAGCCAACTATTTAAGACTTCCATCTTTTATTTAAAATCCTAGTGGAAAGAGGCTAGGGAGACAGCTCAGTAGAATAAGCGCCTGCCTGGTGAGTTCAGGGTCCTGAGCGCAATCTCTAGTCCCGGAAAAAAGAAAAAGAAAAAAAAAAAAAAAAAAAAGACCAAAGTGTTGGAAGCCACAGGAAGCCAGGAATTTGATCAAGTGTGCAGGAAGCTACCCTAGTGCTGAGAAAAACATCCTATCTGGTTCAGGCCAGCTATTGGTCAGCAGACAGCCTTGTGTCATGGGATGCAAACTTTGTGGAAGTATAAATAAAGGATCGTTGTTCGCGTTGAGTTAGTCTTGCCCATCAGGCAGACGACCACCTAGCCCAACTTTTCGTCTTTTCTATCTTTCTCATTCCTACCGCTGTGTCTCCCCTGGGTTGAACTGTTTGCAGTACGACCAATGGATCCCTTCCCCAGAGGAAAATTTACTTTGTAGTAACTATTGTGGCTGCCCTACTAATGTGTTTTGAAACTGTCTCATTGCTACTTCTTCTTAAAAGTAATAAAATTATTTTTAAAAATAGCTAAAACATCTTAAATTTAAGAAAAATAAATAAAATAAAATCCTGGTGACTGGGCCTGGTGGCACAGTCTTGTAGTCCCAGCACTGAGGAGGCAGAGGCAAGAGGATTGCCAGGAGTTCAAGCCCAGCCTCGAATACACAGGGGAAAGCCTTGCCTTAAAAAACAAACAAAAATCCTAGGATAGGAGCACTCCAAAAGGAAGAAGTGCCAGTAACCATCAGAGATTACATAAATGATAGCATATTACATAACAATATTCAGTGACTTTAAAAATGACTGCTTTGAAAAAGCATTCAAAAAATTTTTATTGGCCGGGCGTGGTGGCGCACGCCTGTAATCCCAGCACTCAGGAGGCTGAGGCAGGAGGATCGATGCGAGTTCAAGACCAGCCTGGGCTTCGAAAGTGAGCTCAAGGCCAGCCTGAACTGCATAGTGAGACCCTGTTTCAAAAAGACAAAAAAAAAAATTATTGTGCATTTAATACAGAATCTACAAGGTCTCACTACTTAGATCAGACTGGTAGTGAGCCTCCAAGTGCTGGGGTTACAGGCACCCCATCACACCCACTCTCAATCACCACTATGGAGCGTCCCCCCCTGGGGGGGACAATATGACTTGTGGTGCCAGGGATCGAACACCCTCCAGTCCCTGTGCTCCGCCTAAGCTGGCGCTTTAGGCTGCTGAGTTGGCTGACTGGCCCTAAACTTTCAAAATTATGAGAAAATGTTTATTATGTAATATTCAGGGCATTGAGTAAATGCTTTATTTGAAAAGAAGATTACAAAATCTCAAGAAAAAAGTAAGGATGGAAAGAAAAAAGAAAGGAAAGAATAAGGAAGGGAGGAAGGAAGGAAGGAAGGAAGGAAGGGAGGGAGGGAGGATGGGAGAAAGGATTGGACGGGTCTGCAATGTTAGTGGTAGCTGCTACTCGTGTTTCATTACCCAATAGGCACAGGTTACAGTCGCTCAGCAGAGGGCCACCTATAATGATAAACTGTGAACCACTCACGTCTGAGCACGTGACATTCTCTAAAGAGACCCCACACCGGAAAACAGACTAATGATGCTAGCAGCATCATGGCCAATGACAAGGGTCGGACTGGCGCAGGAGGGACAAAGCCTACAGGGGCACAACACGCTAGAGTCTCCTAGTTGCCTGTACCTTTCCTCAAATTCAGCCTAATAAAGTTTTCAACAATTTACATGGTGTGGCTTCAAAAGTGATTTAACAAATGTTCTATTGCTTTGAGTTTGCAGAACGCTGAGTAATTTCTGTGAATTATTTGGAATGTTTAAACCAAATATGTCCCTTCATATAACTAGGCTGATGAAGGAGGTTGATCTATTTATATGAACAATACAGGCGCTCTGATAGAGGAGTAACTGTGCTGTCAGTCACACAAATGTACCTGAGGTTTCCTATATCTACGCAGCTGGGAAAGTTTTAGCAATTTCCAAGATACGAGGTACCTAAGACAGGCTGCAGGCTGTGTACGCTTTCAGCATAATCACTAATACCCTCTGCTTCCCATCTTTCAATAAAAAGATGAAATACTACAATAAGAGTAATCATCTCATTGATCTCATTCTCTTAGTAAATCCTGCTCAAGTTTTGGTTCTCGCAGTGAATCTCTTATCCATCACTGTACATGCACAAGGATGCGTCACGTCCACTTTTCTACCCCCTGAGACATGGACACCTTGTCAGGGCCTGTTACTGCCTTGGTGCGAGCCGTTACTGAACACAGTCAGGCTCCCTGGGTTTTTCCTGTTCATTTTTAGGATGGATTTCTGGTAAAGAAACACTCAAAAGTATGTTATTGTTGGTGCTTCCAAGTGCCTACCATTGATCACTTGATGGAATACAGGCTTTCCAGAGGTTTGCAGTACTAACTGCACATCCACCACTAAGACAGATGTGACTTCCCCAAAACCACATCGACAAGAGTTCCTCTTCACTTTGCACCCATTCGTTAAGTATCTGTTACATGTCAAGCGTCGTAGTAGGAATTGTCACAATGAACACATATTACCGAAAAGGGGGGGGGACAGCAGAGGGAAAAGGCAAAGAAGCAAAGGAAGTTCCTGATCTTATTCAGCTTCCAGTTCAATATTTTAAGGTATCTGTTGTCCACAGTCAATTCAGATTAGATATATCTGAACCAAAGCTGTTTCATAAAGCAATTTCAGAAAATTCTATTCACAGCTCAAGCAATTTCAGAAAATTCTATTCACAGCTCATTCCTTTTGCTCTTCAACTGTTTCTTCCAACTCATTCTCCATTTTTTTTTTTAAAAAAAGAGACTTCACCTTATTTCCAGCAGGCTATATCTCTTTGTCAGAAACATCTGCTAACCTCTGTATCAGCCTGCGTAGGGTCTTGGAGAGTTGAGCTACTGGGCCATATTCAACACTGCCTCTGATTTCAGTGCCCACATAGATGATTCCCCTAATCGTTGTATTATTATTGTTGTTGTTATCCTAATACAGGGTCTCGCTCTGCAGCTCTGGCTCCTAGTGATCCTCCTGCCTCAGCCTCTCCAGTGCTGGGATTACAGGCCCGTACTGCCCCACCTGGTTTCAGGGCTGACACAGCATGTGGTACCAGGGATGAACTCAGGACCTTGCCCCTTGCCAGGCAGGTGCTTATGCTCCCAAGCTATCTCCCCAGCCCAGATTCCCCTACTGCTCTGTTCCTGGTTCTTTGGCCGCCTCTCTTCCCGTAGCCTCAGCCTCCACCCTCCCTCAGCCAGTCACTCCCCCAATAATGTGTAATTTTCATCATTAACTGCAGCTGCCCACAATTTCCGTTGCAGCCATTTCACCCGCTCACCCAACTTCTTCATCTCTGCAGCCTGTGCCTTCCAATTTTCTGTCTCTCCCAAGTCCGTGACCCCATTGGGACAGAGCATAGTGTCCTGGGCTTATCACCTTTCAGTGTCTCTTTCCTACCCAAATCTTCATTTTCTCCTTTGTCTAGGTTAAGCGCATCACCATATCCTTATATCCATCTTATTAAAAGGCTGCCTGCTCATTTTTTTTCACTATCTCCTGTTCTGCGCCTGCATCATTCCACGGAAAATGAATAAAGACACCCACATATCCCACTGCCGTGACAATTGATTCACTGCGTTAAATGTATGACCACTAACCTCAAGAAGGTGCTTATCTGTGTAGCAGCTGCACTGCTTTCCTTCTAGTCTGTTCTACCTGCCTCTTCCTTAGACCAGTATTTCCGGTTTCCTCGTCTCTCTGTTCTCTATTACCGTCATCAGCTTCCACCTGCCTCAGATGGCGCCGCTCCCTGTTTCTTTGGGAACTGTGGAAGTAAATCCAAAGTCTAGAAACTCTCAGCATGGTACCTGACAGCCTGCCTCAGCGGGCATGCAGATAGTCTTTCTTGTTTGCCATTACGGATGCGTGTCCACATCCCCGATAAGATTAATTCTTTCCATATGTCAACCAAACTCAATTACCAGACGCCTACTAGACTTGGAGTGGTGGCACCCACCTGTCCTCCCAGCACCCAGGAGGCTGCAGCGGGGGCACTGCCGTGAGCCGGAGGGCAGCCTGAGCTACCAAGTGAGCTCAAGACCAGCCTGGACTACATAACAAAACCCTGTCTCAGAGAAAAGAAAAAAAAAATGGTTCCCACTATTTATCCACTTCCCCTTCCCTACTTGATTTTTTTCCACCAGCATAAAAATGATGTATCTAATATTTATCCTCTCAGCAAAATCAGCTCTTTGACCCCACTTTTTATGCCAGTTATTTGTCCACTTGGCTACTCTATATCACGACCCTAAGACGCTGCCAGCTCCCTGCTTTCTTCTCGCTCTGTTCTTCGTCCTCTCTTCTCTGCCCTTTCCAGGCAGGCCTCTGCCCCGCCGCCCCGCTGAGATGGCCCTTCAGCGAGGTCTTCCACTCTGTCGTAGGTCACCCCTCCTTTGACTTGACCCCAAGTACTGCCCTTGCCCGTGGGACCTTTTCTTCCCTCAGCTTCCAGAGCAGCTCCCGATGCTTACACCTATCCCCTCATCCCACCAGCCACTCCCCAGCCGTCTTTTCTGCTGGATCCTCACACTTACGGCCTCTTAATGTTACCACACTCCTGTCTGGTCTCCTCTGCTCCCTTCCTATGCTTCCTTGTCTACCACATGTTTTTAAATACCTTGACCATGGTGACATTTCCCTCGATTTTGCCTCTAGCTCAAACATCTCCCCCAAACTCCAGACCCATATGTACACTATCCCACTAAATAAAGCTTTTTATTTTTTATTCATTTTAATGAGAAAAAAATAGCAATGAAACAGTTTCAAAACAAGTTAGTAGGGTGGTTACAATAATTAACACCATGCATATTGCTGTCTTCATAGTAGTTATTCAGAGGACAAGATGCAGACCTGATAGCTTGTCTAAACAGTATTAGTACCAACTTTATTCTCAATGAACTAAGAGCAAGTAGCTATATATCTATTCTAAATCTCTTGGGTATACATTTTTTCTCTTTTTCCTTTTTACAGTTTTTAATACTAGGAAAAAACATCATACCATGTGTTATAAGTAGATTGTAAGTCAAAGATACAGTATGAATCATAAAACAAAAATTATAATTAAACAATATTCAGAAAGTGAATTAAATATTAATTAATTTAAAATTAAATTAAATATTTCAAAACAATATTCCAAAATTCAAATCAAATCGTGAGTCCAGCTTAGAGGCCAGAATGTTATGTATCATACGCATGAATCTGTAATCAATTCAGAGTACCCTCATAGTATTTGAATAGGTTAATATGTACAAAGATATCAACTAAGAAAAAGTTTCCATGGTAGTAAAGAATTGCCGAGAATAAAACAACATAAATACTGGAATGGCAAACATACGACCAGGACTTCTAACCATTTGGGATAGGACATTGTACAAAGTCCTAGTATGTCATGGACATGCACAGTGCCCATGATGCTTACTGGTGTCCAGGTGTCACTTGTGGGACTGAGCTACTGCTATTTCCTTGATATCCACCCTGTAGAACCTGTCAGAATCCTGAACCATAGGGTGCAGGAGACATTTTGGCTAAGAGCAACTATAAATAAACCTTTGTGATTCCTATATGGGCTCTGACTATAAACCTGAGCATTCCCATTCAGGCCTGCTGCCCTGGTACCACAAAATCCTACTGGCCCGCAAAGCTGCAGAGGCGCAGTCAGCTCTTTAGTTTTTAGGTTTCGTACCTAACCCATCAGAAAAGTCCACCTTCCTTATCTTCAAAATGTGCCCCAAACTAGCTAATTCTTACCACCTCCTTAGCTCACACACTTAGTCTAATTTGCCTTCCGATTACCCCAGTAGCACTTTGACCATTCACGCTCTCTACTGCCCTTTCCCCATCCTCTCTCATCTCACAAATGCTCTCTCCGCTCTCCACTGAGGGGCCCGCCATTTTGTGGATAGTGCAAGTCTGTATTCTTCCTGTCTTCCTAAATAATTTAGTGCAAATCTCAGCAAAGTAAGGTGTGGTGACATGCCTGTGCAGTGTCAGAGTTCTTAAGGAAGCAGGGGGCATAGGCACCCGGGGGCTGAGAGAAGAAGGGCGGGGCCATATGCCGAAGTTGTACCAAAATAATCAAGCGGAGGGCGAAGAGCCCAGCCCTGGAGAAAGGGGTCTGGTAGCAGAGCAAGAACACTGATTCCATGCTGAGAGAATTTATCTAGTTTTAAAACGTTAACGGTAGAGCGACAGCCAAGTTTCTCACTGTGAGAAAGCATTACAAAATGGAAAGAGAGAAAATTAGGATGGTCCCCTTGGTACTAGATTGGAATCATATCACACGGCCATTAACTCATGCTTTTAGTGGGTAAAGATATGAGAAACAAAAGTGTACATAAGATAGATAGACAGACAGACAGACAGACAGACAGACAGATCCCCAGCTCTGTCCACAAAGAAAACATGGGAATGAAGAGGAACAGGAAAAAGGAGAAATCAAAATATATCATGTACAGGTACAAATTTGCTATGATGAATGGGTTTATTTTGTATATCTAAATTGTACCCCCTCACACTGCCAAATCCAGGAAAATATGAGTATCAATTTTAATAAGACTAGAAAAGTAGCCTATTAAAAAAATAAAATTCATAATTTCATCCAAATATAATTTTTTTCATCTTATTTATTTAGAGATCCAACCTATCTCAACCTCCCTGGGGCTGGGTTTACAGATGTGTGCCACCACGCCCAGTTTCTGTGGCCAGCACTGTGCACCCAGGGTTCAGGGGCCAGCATGGCATTTGGTACTAGGGATTGAACCCGGGTCCGTGAACTTGCCAGGCAGGCACTTAGACCGCCAAGCTGTCTCCCCAGCCCCTACATCCTGACATACATTTTAAAGTAATAAACAAATGGGGAGAAGGATGTTTTTTCTCTGTAGCACAGCAATGAATAACAAGCATAGGTGGTGGGTCATAGCAGTAATGGCCAGCTGAAAACATCCACAGATGCTAAAATTAATAGATGAGTGTTGATGTAGCATGGAATAACTACACACTCTCACAATACCTCCAGCTCAATGATTCTATTTTTGCAAAAGGGAAAAGAACACCTCTACAATGCAGCTGCCTGATAGACGCCCTCGTCGTGCAGGGATCAAGTTAATACTACCCATGGCCAACTGAAATCACCTATGGCTTGATGCAGTAAAAATCCTTGCCCACATCGTAACACTGGCATCTCATGATGAGAATCATCAGGCAGACTCATTAAGAGTTATATGCTACAAAATGTACCGCTGGTGATCCCCCAAGTTGTCCATATGAAAAGTCAAAGAAACACTGAATAACTTATTTTCATTGAGGGAAACTAAAAGGCAATTCTAGTTTAGTTTAGAGAACTGCAGTTCTCAAGAATGTAGTATAATTAATGAGTGCCTGTTATCAGAGACAAAAGTGTATTCGACATAAGAGTGTGAGTTTATTTTGGGTGGGTTGGTTGTTATTTTGTTTTTTGTTTTCTGTTTGGTTGGGTTGGATTGGGTTGGGATTGGCTTGTTTGGTTTGTTTTATTGAGACAGGATTTTACTATATAATCCAGGCTGCCCTTGAGCCCACAGCAATCCTCCTGCCTCTGCCATGTAAATGCCGGGATTTACAGGCATGCGCCAGCACACTAGGGTCGAGTACAGATTTGGTAGTCAGAAAGATAGGGGTTCATTCAATATTCACCAGTTGTCAGAACAATAATCTTGGGCAAGTTATTTAAACTTCTAAGTCTCTATTTCCTTATTCTACAACTGATATGAAAATAACAGAACTGGACTAGGGTGACAGATTGGCAGTCTAAGCACCTGCCTGATAAGCACAAGGACCCAAGTTAGATCCCTGGTACCACATGCTGTGCCAGCCCCGGAACACTGAACACACTGAGCTGGTCACCAAAACTTGGCATGGTGACACACACCTGCCACCCCAGCACTGGGGAGGCTGAGACAGCAGCGTCACTGTGAGTCTGAGCTGCATACCAAATACATAAATTTTTAAAATTTAAAAAACAAGGGCCAGCCTGATAGCTCAGCAGACTGGGCATGGTGGCATGTGCTTATAATCCCAGCACTTGGGAGGCTGAAAACAGGACAATCGCCACAAAGCCAATCTGTACAGTGAGGCCCTGTAGACTCTGTAGACGCTGTCCTAAACACAGAGGAAAAAAATTTTAAAAACAGAACAAAAATAACAGAGCCTAGTTTACATGATAATTACAAGTATAAAAAATAAGTAAAGCACTGACCACAGGACCAGCAAATGCTAGTGACAAGGTAAATGCTAGTTTTATGTTTTATATAGCTAATTTAGGTATAAAATTCATATGCAAAATGTAAATATGCAATAAGCCTAATTGAAAGACAAGAAAAATTTTAACTACATAGTAGATTTTCCTTCCAGGTTTCATTCTGCTATGTATGGTTTTACTCATGGAAGCTCATTGTTTGGAGCTCATATTGAGGTATCCTTCAAAAGGGGTACCAGAGCATGGCATAAGTAAAGGTGTGGCTTTGGACTGCACTGCTGACGTTTATAGAAAAATCAAATTCTATGCAGAATTTATGTTATTTCAGTCTGAAATTGGTTTTGTGTGACATTTCATTTCTGTTTGCACATACTTGGTCTCTCATCAATTAAATAACTTCCGAAATCAGCTTGAATTTGTCATCTCTGTTTATAGGGAAAAATAACAAATAAATAGCTTTGGACTCATTTGCACAGTCAGTACAGTGACATTTTCATTTTATGTGAAGAATCAAATAGAAACATTATTCAATAATTGCAAAGGAATTTAGCAATATAAATTACTTACGTGATCATATAGAGTTGAATTTAAATCCCATTAGATATTAAAATAATAAAAGCCACAGATCTATTACGTTAGCTGCTCTTCTTGTTCTTTTCAGTCCATGCAATGGCAACTTATCCTTAGACTCCCTGGATCTGCTTGTGGAAAATTAGCACCAATTGTTATTAATTCAATTACTTCTAAATTTAAGAGTGAAATTATTTCCAACTGTCAGGTGTGGCCTTAAGTTCCAGAACTTCTTGCTTATTGCTACACTCAGCCAAAGTAGGAATGCTTTCTATGGCTGATGCGGTAAAGATAATTCTCAGAAGCTGCATCTCAGACGTCCCATTTGGTGCTATTGGGACTGCACCTACATTACTTACTGTATTTTTATTTATTTGTTTGTTTATTTATTTATTTATTTGTTTATTTATTTATTTATTTATTGGCAGGACTGGGGTTCAAACTCACAACCTTGCCCTTGCCAGGCAGGGATTTGTACTATGGAGCTATCTCCCCAACTCCTTACCTACTGTATTTTTGAAGGTACAGATACATTTGTAAAGATGAGATTAACTTATTACTATATTCAGAATTTCAAAAAGCAAGTTTCAAGAGCTGCTGAAGTAAAGACTATTGTATGGATACAAACAGGCAATGCGGTCCTATGGCGACAGCATTCCTGTCCCCACAGTTTCTCGAAGGTCGTCAGAGGGTGTGGGCTCACGGTGGCCCAGGAGAATGAGCTCTACCTTAACTTCTTTCTGAGCCAGCAGGCGAAGTTACACGTTAGTTCTTGAAATTTTACTCAGAGATGATACATCACTGCTCATATTTTATTAACTAAAGTGAGGCACATGGTAACATCTATCTTCAGTGATACAAGAAAAGGTGATCCTGCCGTGCATACAAAGAAGCGAACTGGGGGGCGGGGGGGTCTCCTGCTTCTCCCAGAAGCCCTGCTACACCCAGCATGGAAGGATTTCTTTCACTCCCTTCTCTTTTGCGTCACAGGAAGGAGCCCTACAGTGTGAATACTGTTCTCAGAGCTAAGTGTCAGGGGGAGGGTCTCGTCATTTGGGTTTCTCCTTCAAGCAGACCCTGAATAAAGACTTAGTCGGCGAATGACATCAGAAGGGAATTTTCGTGAGTGAAAATGAAGACACTGGGGGATTGAATCAAGAAAAGGAGAAAACGCCGTCTATGAGCACTGGCGAGTAGGCTGCCCAACCAGACACGTGAGGCTTAGTCTTCCTGGGAACCTTGGGAGAAACCGCGACGGACTCGCCTTGCGACCTCCCTGTATGGATGGCTGTAGGATGCACCACCAGATGCTTGCTCGGCATGGGTGCAAAGCAGCCCCTGAAGGTCCAAGTCTTCTGCATGCTCACTTTGTACCCACTCTGGACAGCAAGTTGCTTGCTCTCCGGAGACAAGAGACAGACCACTGAGAGGGGCGGCAGGTGCTGCAACCTCCGAATAGGACAGCGCCTGCGTGAGGGGCCCAGAACCATGCAGTTTATGTCTGCGCCATTCTGTGTGTGTATTTTCGTGGGGAATCAATAGCGTTTAGAAAAGTTATCATGTCCACAGCTTATACTCTGAACAACTACAATGAAGAGAACCGTACGCATTGTATTCATTATTGAGGCTGTCCGACTAACATGTCTGGAAACTCATCGTTATTTCTTATTAAAACTAATATAAATAAATAAATAAATATTTCAAAAAAATTACCTTTTCCTTGAAGGACAAAGTGTCAGCGAAAGGAAAGATCTTTAGGAACCTTGCAGTTCTGCTTTTTTTTCCATTTTTAATTTCGTGATTGATTTTCATGAAGCTCTTTGGAGGGCCCCAGCCTGCCCGTGGATTTCTTGCCTTCGAAGGGAGACTGTGAGACAGCAGTGTCATCCATGCGTCTACAGGCCACCAGCGGTGACCCGCCTCACAGGCAAAGCAGGCTCTCGCTGCCCAGAAGCCACTCCCTTCCTGGTGGCAGAGGACAAGAGACCCCGAGGGTCACCTGCCCTGACTGTGAGTCCTTAGGGGTCAAAGTGAACTCGGAAGGTGAAAGATCAAGAAACTGAGTTCTGAATCAGGCCCTGTGTGACACAGAGCCAGTTGGCCTGACGCGGACTGAGGCCTCGGAATCCCTGAGCCAAAGTTAGCCTGTCATCCTTCAGGTAATGGCTGTCAGGGACTGTGTCTCGGCAACAGGAAAAGTGACTAGTATAGCTCCAGTGCTATCTTTCTTCAGCCTGACCTTGGCCAGCTTTAAAGCGAATCAGTTACTCTTTTATACTGGTTGAATGAGAGACTCGTTTGCCATTCGGTCATTCAAGAGCCACTAAGCACCAAGCATGTGCTAGGCACCATTTCAGGGGCTGCACCTTCCATAAACAGATAGGCAGGGCTTCTCCTTTGCCAGACCTAACAAGGCGGTAGGTGGTTACATGAATTATTGACCCTCCCTTCTAAGACACACATAAAGCGTCTTTCCACCTAAAATGTAGTCAGACTCTGTCTGCTTTTTCCTCTTATTTTCCCCCTAAGGGCACTGGCTGTTTATGGATGGCTCATCCTCAGCCCGCTGGGCTGTGCCGCTGACTTCCAAGGTCAAACAGTGGTGAAAGGAATGAGAGAAACAGAATCTGAGGGGCTGCGCTTTACCCATATGTAGCTTGGCATCTTGTTCTAATTTTCTTCGTAAAACATCTTGCTTTGCATGAAAGAATATGAGAGTGGGAAGGGATTTTAGGGACATCTGGTCACAGAGCCCCCTTTTACTAAGTAAGGAAAACTCTCAGATTTGAAAAAGAGGGACTAGAGCGAGGCCAGGAACGAAGCCTGCTGTAGTCTCCACCTCAGCATCTCCGCCACCCTCCCCAGCACATGCCTAGGCTGTGCAAACGCGCTGTCCCTCCCAGGAGCCCTGTTGCTCTCTCCTCCCCTTTCCATGGACTTCTTCCTACCACCTAAGCTTTCTTTGAGGAAGACAAGGAGCCTGGGCCACACATGGGTAAAATTCCATTGCCTTCTACCAAAGGAGCATATCGCTAGAAAGCGGGAGGCAGGGCTGGGGAGATAGCTCCGAGGCACAAGCGGCTGCCTGGCAAGTGCAAGGTCATGAGTTTGAACCCCAGTCCCGCAAAAAAGAAAGAAAGAAAGAAAGAAAGAAAGAAAGAAAGAAAGAAAGAAAGAAAGAGAAAAAAGAAAGCAAAAGGCAAGGAGATGTGTTCTCTTCTTGCACTAATAAAATATTGTCCTGATTTCTTTGGGCCTTCAGCTCATGAAATGCTGCTTTTTCTTTCTCTTCTCTTCCTGGTTTTACGGAATAACTGGATAGAGCTCAGAGTGAACCCTAAATGATGGAGAGCATCCTCGCCTCCCACCTAGGCATCCTCAAGAGAGGCTGGCTGGGGCAGGAAGCCCTGCTGGCTGCAGTGCTGGGTTTGGTCTGTCACTGCCCAGGAGGCCTGAGGAAGTCAATTGCCCTCACTTGCACCCTCCTAGTGAGGCAGAGAGGATCGCACCGAGTTCCTCCAGTTGTGTTGGAAATTAAGCCAAAGACCGCACTGCAGTGCTTGAGTGTAGTAAATGTTCTATAAAGTACAGCTGTTGATTAAAATCATGACTATTACAGTTTGCTAACAGTAGATAAATTGCCTCTTGGGGTCTCCCAGCAACTTGTTAAAAAGAGGCCCCTTACTCATCTCAAATTTGTGTTGGAAGACTACGAGGCTCCCTCACAGGAGATGGAGGACCTTACCAGAGCCATGGCTGGCAGTGGCCGGCCTGGAGCCACAGTCATGCTCCGCCCTGTCTGCGCTCTTCTCCAGCTGAGCGGTTTCCATGGTGCATTCAGCTCTGTGCTGCATACTCTGGCTCAGTGCCTCACACTCAGGCAGAGACATAAAGACTGCAAATAGCTTCTCCTGGGTTCTAGCTCATATCTTATCACCAAATAAGTATGAAAAAAATTCTGAGGCATAGCAGCTCTTGAGATTTGAAGCTGTGGATAAAGAATTGAGAGTTTGTTAGAGGAGTAAATGGTATTCTCTCTCTCTCTCTCTCTCTCTCTCTCTCTCTCTCTCTCTCTCTCTCTCTCTCTCTCTCTC
>PVJA010032684.1:0-23946 GCA_004027025.1 Myocastor coypus
TTTTTTTTTTTTTTTTTTTTTTTTTTTTTTTTTTTTTTTTTTTTTTTTTTTTTTTTTTTTTTTTTTTTTTTTTTTTTTTTTTTTTTTTTTTTTTTTTTTTTTTTTTTTTTTTTTTTTTTTTTTTTTTTTTTTTTTTTTTTTTTTTTTTTTTTTTTTTTTTTTTTTTTTTTTTTTTTTTTTTTTTGAGGTGCTGGAGCGTGTAATATTGTTTTCCAACCTTTAACTTTAAGCCTATGAGTTTCTTTATGAGTTAAGTGTGTTTTCTGTATACAGTATATTGTTGGGTTTTGTTTCCTTACCACTCTGTCTGTCTACTTCTTTTAATTCGAGAATTGATTCAATTTACATTGATGGTTGTAATTGAAATGTACTGACTTATGATTGACATGACTTTTATTTATTACTGTTCACCAAATTTTTTAGTTAGCACTTTTTTTGGTTACCCTATTTGGTGGGATCTTTCTGTTCCCAAATTTGTTCATTTCGAGTCATTTTTGTCCCTCCCTAAAATATTTTTTGGTATACTGTGCAGTGTTGGCTTTGACATTATGAAATTCTTTGGTTGTTCCTTGTTGTGGAAATATTTCACTTCTTCCTCATATTTGAAGGAGAGTTTTGCTGGGTATAGTATTCTGGGCTGAAATTTGTTTTCATGGAGGACTTGAAGCACTGTGCTCCATGCTTTTCTTTGCTTCATGGTTTGTGAAGAGAAATCTGCCATTATTCTGATGGCTTTTCCTTTAAATGTGATCTGTTTGTTTGTTTGCTTGTTTGCTTGCTTGTTTGTTTTTCCTCTAGCAGCTTTCAGTATATTATTCTTTCGCTGGTATTCTGTGATCTTGATTATTATATATCTGGGTGTGTTTTAGTTGGGTTGATGTTATTTGTCTTCTGTATGCTTCAGTTGCCTGAATGTTCAATTGCTTTCTCATATTTGGGAACTTTTCTGCTATTACTTCCGCCGTATTCTTTTTTATATCCTTTGTATTGACTCCTTCTTTTTCATTGATTCCTATTAACCTCACGTTGTTCATTTTTGCATCATCTTGCAGATTTAGAATTATTTTTTTCCTGCATCCTAGTTGTTTTTAAGAGGTCCTTTCTTACTTTTTCACTGGCTATAACTGTGTCTTCAAGATCTGAAACTGTCTTCACTTTCATTCATACGGTTTTGTCAACTTGTGATTTAATTTTATCTTCTTGTATATCTTTTTGAAACTGTTTCATGCAATCTATTTTTTTCCTATATTGCTCCATCAGGGAATCCATCATTTTTCTGTTCTCCTCTAATTTTTTTTATCAATAACTTCTTTAATATTATTTAAGTCTTTCATTATAATTATCCTTTCTCTCTCCAGTTGAGAGATTATTTCTACTCTGTTCTCCTCTTTACCTTTCTGTATTTGTTCCCCTACTTTAGATGGTATTAATTTAGACATGTTTTTTTAAAATTTATTTATTCAGGGGTTATTTCTGCTCTGGTTTCCTCTATACATTTCTGTAGTTTTCCCACTTCAGATTCTAATTGTTTTTCCACTTCAGATTCTAATAATTCATGTAGTGTTTTTAAAAACTTTAGATGTTATCTCTGATCTGAGTTGCTCTATACATTTCTGTACTTGTCTGTCTACCTCAGATTCAGAGGTTTAGGCTGCATGATTCCCATTTTCTTACATGTTAGTGTCTCCTGTATTTGATTTGAGTGGGCTTGGGCCCTGAGATTGCATCTTACTCCTTGTCATTATCATTTTGTATGGCAGTGATCTCTGCACTTTGGTGAAGTTATGCTGTCAGTGCCTATGGGAGTTTGGTCTGGATCCACCAAGCTTGTTTCCCTCCAGGTGCACCTGGCTGTGAGTTGAAGCTTGGGTCGCTTGCTGCTGGAGACTCTTTGGGGACTGTGAATGGAGTCAGAGCTCTGTAGTTGAGAAGTCCAGCAGGCGCAGGGGACAGATGGTTTGGTGGATGGTTTCAGGACTAGAGCTCAGACAGGAGGAACTGGGAGAGGGGGGGATGAAGGTCATTATCCAGCAAGCTCACTGGCCAGATGGGATGGTGGATGGTTTTGGGACTGGAGCTCAGGTGGGAAGAGCCAGGAGATGGAGGTAGGCCAAAGGTCCTTACCCGACAGGCACGTGGGCCAGACGGGATGGTGGATGGTTTTGGACTGGAGCTCATGACGGCCACATTAATTTTCAACTATTTCAATTTTATATTTTAGAAACGTTACCCAGAGAATATTTATTTTACCCATTTCATATACTTTGCATCAGTAAATACAAATTCATAAAATATACAAGATAAATTTTAGATAGAAGTCAAAGAAACACTTTGAATTCATCTGGGTGTATATCTTTGAGAGAACAATTCATGTTTCATGCACAGTATAAACAAAAAGTTAAAATAATTTTTATTAGCTTTTTATTTTTATAGGGAAGACTGTTTTATAACTTATTTTTCTGGATTGAATCACAAATGTTCTAGCTAAATAGAAGTTTTTCTATTTAAATAAATTTAAAATAAAATGAAACTCTTTTTGAGATCTGCATGATATCCTTGAGGTCACTAACAAGTGAGAAGATCTGGAGACTGGTCTGGGGTTCTAAATCAGAATGTTTCAGACAATGCCTAAATAGTGTGGCGGCTTGGCTGATGCTACAATTGTAGCTCCAGTGCTCTCATTTCAAACCATGTGAATGAAAAGAATTTGAAAGGCCAATAGGTTCTAAAGCTCTTGTATTTCTTGACTTCATATTATCAACTTAAAATTTTCTTTACCAGTAAATATATAAAAAAGAAGGCAGGGATAGGGATAATTGTCTTTTCTTTCTTTCTTTCTTTCTTTCTTTCTTTCTTTCTTTCTTTCTTTCTTTCTTTCTTTCTTTCTTCCTTCCTTCCTTCCTTCCTTCCTTCCTTTCTTCCTTTCTTTCTTTCTTTCTTCTGCCTTTCTTTCCTCTTTCTTTCTTTCTTTCTTTCTTTCTTTCTTTCTTTCTTTCCTTCTCGGATTACTTCCTCTTTTAGTCACATTCATTTATCCAGACAGACCTAATTGTCAACTATGTGATATGTGCCAAAAAATGAAAACAAAAAACCCAGACAGAAGACTCCAAGCTATATCTAGTTTGTATAAGATTAGTGGCATGCAGAAATTGTGAGTGAAGAAAGTGAGTCTGCATCTTAATCCTCGTCGTTATCATTTTGTATGGCAGTGATCTCTGCACTTTGGTGAAGTTATGCTGTTAGCGCCTGTGGGAGTTTGGTCTGGATCCACCAAATTGGTTCCCCTCCAGATATGCCTGGCTGCATGTCAGAGCTCAGACTGCTGGCTGGTGCAAGGCCCCATGCCTCAGGACTGTGGGTGTAGTCAGAGCTCTGGAGTTCAGGAGTCCTGCAGGCTTGTGGGTCAGACAGGATGCCAGATGGGTTTGAGTCTGGAGCTTGGACAGAAGGAGCCAAAAAATAGAAGCTGGTCAATGATCCTTGCCCGGCAGACGCACGGGTCAGACAGGTTGCAGCACGAGATGCCAGATCTGTCTTGAAATTCTGTATCATTATTTTTTCAATTTTTCAAACTTTCAGTATTATTTGACATTTCAACTGATATGTAAGTTCAAAGAAATATTTATGGATAAAGCTTATCCAACGTGCAAGTCAGCCAAAGATGATAGAAGCATACTAAAGAGCAGTGCTGAAGCCACACAGTCTGCATTTTAAAGTATCTGTCATTTTATAAACCAAGTTATCTCAAATACCTTACACAGTATTTCAGGTTGTATGCATGTTGATGGTTACTATCCACACTTTTATACCTATTTCTCACTGAGATGATGGAATAACCATATTTCTTGCGTAATAGAAAATCAAAGTTAATGCTTCCTTGAATACATTCTAATACTTCTTAACTGGGGCTAAGAGCAACATTGCAGGTTTTGGATGGCCATTGGCTCATCTGCTTTAGCATCCACTGGGTCTGTTCTCAGACTTCTGTGCAATTCCTGGCCAGGATCTAGTCTGTTTCCTACACTTGAAATTGGTATCTGCAGCGATCTGGCCGTTAGTTTGACATGAAAGTGAACTGATTGTTTGAATATATCAATAGGTAAAAGTAGCTCAAAATGCACTGCCCTTCAAGCATGACTAAAATTTGGGTGAAGGATTTCAACACTGATCACATGACCACATCTTGACCTTCAAAATCTCATTCCTATTGCATGGATGCTGTGTCTTTATTGTTTTTTTCTCTTTCAAATATTAAAAAAGAATGTGACCTGTAGCTGGGGACTTTTGCATGGTTTTAAGTATATTTACAGGATGAGTCACTTAGGGTGTGTATTTCTGGTGTCTATCGGGTGGACTACGTTAGAAAGCTAATAATTTCCATGTGCTTGTGAGTTAGAGCTATGCCACCCTCTTCACAGTCCTGCTTTCCTGAGGCCCACAGGCTCAAGATTTGTAGATGAAAAGCATTGGCAGAACTCGCTAGGCTATTGCATCTTGAAGATCCTTAAGAATTATTTTAGTGAAATTCTTGGAAAGAAAAAGGTAATCTTAGGTAACTGTGTCCTGAAACTGCAACTTTACTTACAAATAAAATTTTATTCTCATTTACATTTAAGGTAGTAAATTAAATTGTATTCTGAAATTATATCTGGACAAATTTAATTTGAAAAGTACAGTATTTTTTGTCTGCTTTCTATTTATTTTTTATTTCTTCTATCCTACTTCAGCTACATAGTACAGACCCCATTTTATTTGTCAGGAAGTGACACTGTATTTTCTCAAAAAGACAGAATATAATAAATTTAGAAAATGACACATTGTGGAATACAAAAATCTTAGTAAGCCATGCATTACATTTATATATTCATTCATTGCTATCATGATCACAATATTTTGATTATACCTTTAAATTATACAGAAGTGTACCTATGACCTGAAAATTGTTCTTTCATTTTTTATTCATTCATTTATTTATTTTTATTCATTTTAATGAGAAAAAAAGATAAAATAACAATGAAACAGTTCCAAAACAGGTTAGTAGAAAAGTTACAGTAATTAATACATTTCATATTGTTGCCTTCATAGTAGTTATTCAGACATGACATCTTCTCTAAACAGTATTCATACAAACCTTTATTCTCAATAAACTAAGAAAAAGTAGCTGTATATCTATCCTATTTTGTATCTACATATACATTTTTTCTTTCTTTTTTCACTTGTCAGGTTCAGTTCTGACACAATGTGCAAGGAATCCAACATAGAACAGTACTTCCATTGAGAACCCTATAGAATCTCTTCTTAAAAAAACAGAGATTACTTTCCATCGCCAAATCAGATCAGTTGTCACAGTTCTGGAAAGCAAAACATGCAGACAAATGTGCATATACTACCACACACACAAATACACGCACACACACACACACACCGTTCCCCTAGTGATTGTAGTATATATCTGTACTTAAGCACAGCCTAGCTCGCTTATTCTCCTTATGTTTTTAAACTGCATTTGGTAGAGAAATCCCTCTCTAAGGTTCTCTTAATACAAATAACATTCAGAGAGAAATGATTGCATAGAATTTTATCTATCCATAGTACCATTTTCTCTTCAAGAAATATTCTAAGTTTTTAATACTTTAAATTAGATATTTTCCTAGTATTAATAGAGTCATTGGCATGTGATTTTATACCAAGTTTTTATCTCAAGAATATTGAAAGAACAGAGTCTTTATATGACAGTTTAATATTCATAGTAATTACACAAAATAAATTGTCCTTTTTAAGTTAAAATGATTAAAATCCTATTATGTTATTATCACCGAAGAGTACAAGTGAGAACAAAAGGATGACCTTAACAGCACTGTGTGAGGTCTGGAAATTATGACTTTCATAATTTAAATATCACCAAGTTGGGGCTGGGGAGACAGCTCAGTAGAATAAGCACTTGTCTGGTAAGTGCAAGGGCCTGAGTTTGATGCCTGTTTCTGAAATAGATGGATGGATAGATAGATAGATAGATATCATCAAAATTGCAAGGGCCTGAATTCAGTCCCTGGTTCTGAAATAGAAAGAAAGAAAGAAAAAAAAAAAAAAAAAGAAAGAAAGAGGGGCCCGGCAGGATGGCTCAGTGGTCTAAAGCGCCTGCTTAGGAAAGCTTAGGTGGCTTCAAGGACTGCGGTTTGATCCCCGGCACCACATGCTGCGCCAGCCCTGCCCTCAGAGCAGGCTGAGCCGGCCATAAAAATAAATAAATAAACAAATAAAAGTTCTGAAGCAAGAAAAAAAAAAATAAAAATTTAAAAAGAAAGAAAGAAAGAAAGAAAGAAAGAAAGAAAGAAAGAAAGAAAGAAAGCCAAGTAAATACATTGTCCCAAAATTCAAAGCCTGTTACTTCCTAAATTAAATGATCTGACATATTTTCAATGTTTTCCTCTTCAAAGATATGCACTGAATGAATTTTTCACATCCCTTTTTTCTATTACATCCCAATATTCTGATGTCTAAAGTGGACTCATTCTATCTGTATTGTGAATGAACTTCATTAAATCAAATCTAATGGGTGGCATTGTATTTCTCACTATAGTGCATGTCATCATTCATCTCTCTCTCCATAATACTGATTTTCATTCAGGTCTTGTACTGTTCTAGATCCCACAATGACTTCCTCATAATAGTTAAAATTTATGACCTGCTTTGTTTTTTATGGCTTTCTTCTGAGTATGGAGTACATCCAACCATATGCAATGTGCAGCAAAAGATAATATGATAATTTCATCTTTTGGGTGCTAGTTGTACTATGGTACATTATGCTATTTGAAACCATTAATTTTGTTATGCATTTTGGATGAGATAAAAATCTACTCTTTTACTTTGTAAGATTATATACAATGAAATCAGAAAGATAGAAGAACTTTCTAAACCTAATTCTATGAATAAATATCTGAACATTTTTAAATATATTTGAGGGCTGGCATGACACCTTGATGACATAAGCACCTGCCTAGCAAGTGTAAGGTCACAGGTTTGGTCCCCAGTACTGTATGCTACGTGCCTGCAGCAGCACTGAAATTACAGGCATGCACTGCCATGCCCAGGTGCAGTGGCCAGTACAGCACACTTGGAGTTCCAGAGTGGCAAGGCAGAAGTGTACCTATGACCTGAAAATTGTTCTTTCACTTTTTATCCATTCATTTATTTATTTATAATGACATGAAGTACAGAAATACAAATAGGCTAGTGGCCAGAGAAGTAAGTTAGCATTAAATATTATCATTGTATTTGTGGAATGCTGGAGCTGGTTATTGAGACTCCAGTTTACACTTCAAAAACGCAAATTGTCTTCCACAAAAGACTATGGCATGGTGAGAATAAAGCAATATTTTCACTCTAGCAAGGATCTCCATCATTGTGCTAAGTATCTGTACCATTTCCAAATGGTGGAAGGCATAGATAGCATACACTTAGATTTTTATATCTGCTACACATACGCAGGCCAAGGTGTTATCAGGCTGTCTTCTTCAGGGCCTGACTCAGCACCTTATAACTAGTTTCCTCAGTATAATAATCATTCTTTGAATGAGTCTTTACAAATTCTCATCCCTATGGTTGAAATTTGGTTTGTTCCCCCCAAAAAGGTCCTATTGTACTTTAACATTCAATTTAGAGTTCTTGAGAGATAGTGAGACCTTGATGAGAGGATTAAGTCACTTGAGAAAATAAAGCAATTCTTAGAGAACTGCATTAGCTACATTTTTTTCAGGGTATACACGATCTACAAGATCTCACTACATAGGTCAGACTCATAGCTATTTTCCTGTTTTCAGCTGCCCAAGCACTGGGATTATAGCCTACACACTGTGCTCTGATAACTATTGTGAGGACAATGTGCAGTGTGTCAGCTGTTAAAAAAAGAAAAATTAATGTTTATTGAAAGTGTTACTGTTTAATTGTTTGACCAATCTTATACACTGGTATCTATTAATCTAAACTGATCAGATGATGAAAATATGTAATATAACCATTGTTAAATTTTTCTGGTTTTGAAACTCTGTATTATATGTAAATAAATAAATAAATATTTTTTTTAAAAGAATATGGATATGGACAGAAGTAACAACAGAAAACTTCCCAAATATGAGGAAAAAAAAATCTAGCATTTAGATAACTGAAGCATACTGAATTCCAAATACCATCAAACCAGCTAAAAACACACCCAGACACATAACAGTGAAAATCCCAGAAATCTAGCAGAAGAATAGTATAATAAAGCCATTAGAGAAGAGAAACTGATCATATTTAAAGTAAAATGCATCAGAATAACATCAGGTATATCTTCACAAACCATGAAGTCAAGAAGAGCATGGCGCACAGTGCTTCAAGTCCTCCTTGCAAACAAATTCCAGCCAAGACTGCTACAGCCTACAAAACTCTCTTTTTGGTAAGAGGGAGAAATGAAATATTTCCATGACAAAGAACAGCGAAAGAATTTCACGATGTCAAAACAAAGCCTACAGTGACTACTACAAATATTTTAGAGAGGGACCAAAGTGAGCTGAACTCATTTGAATAAGAAGAGAAAGAAATCACCAAATAGGGCAACCAACTAAACACAGAAGAAAAAGGAGTAAACAATACTAGGTAAAAAGCATGTCAATCATAAAAACATTCAATTGTAACCATCAATGTAAGTGGACTTAATTCTCAATGAAAAGAAATAGATTGTATTTGGAAGCAAAATCACATGATATGCTGTATACAAGAAACACACTTAACTCATAAAGAAATTCATAGGCTGAAAGTCAAAGAATGGAAAACAATACTACATTCCACACACTTCAGAAAAAAGCAGGGGTAACAATCCTGTTCACAGACAGTCTCAACTTAAAATCAAGAATGATCAAATGGAATAAAATAGGCCATTACATACTGGATAGGGGAAAAATGCAAAAGGAAGTGATAACACTCATGAATATGTATGCACCAAACATAGGATCACCCAGCTTTATAGGATAAAACTCAATGGACATGAAAAATCTAATATCCAATACCACAATATATTTTTAACAGGAGATATTAATACCCATTTATCCCAAAAAGATAGGTCAAGCAGACAAAAAATATTCAAAGAAGTAGCAGAACTGAACCAGAATTTGGAACAAATGGACTTAATGCACATATACAGAGTGTTCAATAACTACTTCTGAATACATATCGTTTTCTGTGCATGTGACACTTTCTAAAATAGACCACATACTGGTTCATCTGTTATGCCTAAGTATAAGAAAGAAAACAGAAATTATCCCATGTATATTATCTGACCACAGTGCCTTGAAACTAGATAAATGACAAAAGACACCACAAAAACTCCATAAATACGTGGAAATCAAACAGCACCCTGTTCAGCAACCAATGGGTGACAGATGAAATTAAACAAGAAATTAACAAATATCTACAATTTAAGGATAACTGACACATAACATATTGAAATTTATGAGAGGCAATGAAAGCAGATCTTAGAGGAGAATTTATAGCTCTGAACTCTTAAATTAAGAAAACAGAGCCAGAACAAA
Source organism: Myocastor coypus (assembly GCA_004027025.1). Taxonomy (NCBI): domain Eukaryota; kingdom Metazoa; phylum Chordata; class Mammalia; order Rodentia; family Myocastoridae; genus Myocastor; species Myocastor coypus. The sequence continues at coordinate 9,567 of PVJA010032684.1, forward strand.
TAATACTCTAATACTGTACCTAGATCATCTAGAAAACTCAGAGCAAACCAGACTCAAAGCCCAAAGATTGGGGCTGGGGAGATAGCTCTGCAGCACAAGTGCCTGCCTGGCAAGTGCAAGGTCAGGAGTTTGAACCCCACTCCCACAAAATAAATAAATAAATAAATAAATAAATAAATAAATAAATAAATATACAAAAAGCCCAAAGATGGAAGGAAATTATAAAGATTAGAGCAGAAATTAATTGGATCGAGACAAAGGAAACAATAGAAGAATTAATGAATAAAAAAGATGATACTTTGAAAGATTAAATAAAGTTGATAAGCCCCTAGCTGACTTCATCAAAAAGAGGAAAGAAAGGACGCAAGTTCAAGCAATAAGGAATGAAAAGAGCAAAATTACCACAGATCCAGTGGAGGTTCAGATGATCACTAACTGCTACGTTGGGAATCTTTCCTCTCACAGAATTGAAGACACAGATGAAATGGACAGATTCCTAGAAAGGTACAGTTTACCAAAACCGAAGCAAGAAGATATAAGAATTCTGAAAAGCCCAATAACATCCAATGAAATATAAACTGTAATTTTTAAAAACTTACCAACACAGAAAGGTCCAGTTCTTCTTGGATTCACCACTGACTTCTGCAAGAAATTTGCAGGTGATAAAGTCCCAGTACTCCTCAAACTCTTCAACAAAATTGAAAAGGAATCAATCTTCCCAAAATCATTCCTGGGGACAAGTATTACACTGATATGAAAACCAGAGAAAGATGCAATTAAACTTGAGAACAGCAAACTAATCTCTCTCACAAATATAGATGCAAAAATCCTCAATAAAATCCTAGCAAATAGAATTCAAAAAATGGTTAAGAAGTTTACGCATCTTTTCCAAGTAGGTTTCATCCCAGGAATGCAAGGATGGGATGAATGTATAAGTGTGAAACACTATCAACAGAACCAAAACCAAAACCACATGATCATCTCAATTGATGCAGGAAAGGATTTTGACAAAGTCCAACACTCATTCATACTCAAAGTCCTACAAAAAATGAAATAGATGTCCTGTACCTCAATTTGATAAAAGCCATCTATGACAATTGAAAGGCTAACATAATTCTAAATGGAGCAAACCTGAAGTCTTTCAATCTCAGATCTGGTACAAGACAAGGATGTCCTCTATCACCACTCCTATTCAAAATAGTTCTGGAATCATTAGCTAAAGCAATTAGAAAAGAGAGAGAAATAAAAGGAATAAGAATAGGTAAAGAAGAAGTTAAACTCTCATTACCTCCAGATGACATAATAGTATACTTGCTGGACCCCAAACACTGATGAAAACATCGGGATAAGCAAACAGTTTATGGACAAAAAATCAAAATGCACGTGTAACCCTAGAAAGAATTAACAACTGGGACTTCCTCCTGTTGAGAATTTTTGCGCATCAAAATAAATTACCAACAGAGTGAAAAGACAAACTGCAAATTTTGAAAAAAATTTTAACTAATAAATATTCAGACAAAGTTCTTCTATCTAGAATTTATAAAGAACTGAAAAAACATTAGGGCCCCAAAATTCAAAGACCTAATTCAGAAATGGACATCCGAGATGAGCACACACTTCTCTGAGGACGAAATACTAGAAGCTACTAAATATATGAAAAAAATGTTCCACATCACTAACCATGAAATTCAAATTAAAACAGCACTAAGATACCATCTCATCCCAGAAAGAATGGAACTCAGTGTGGAGACTCCTTAAGAAACTAGGACTGAAAATTCTGTTCAATCCAGCTAGCTCCCTACTGGGAAATTTCCCAAAAGAATTGAAAAACATCATAACATAGTGATGTTTGTGTACCTATGCTTATAGCAGCACAATTTGTGATAGCCAAATCTTGGAAATAACCAAAATGCCCATCACCTGAAAAATGGTTGAAGAAGTTGTGGTGTTTTTATACAATGCAATATTACTCAGCTATAAAGAGTCATGAACTTGATGCCTTCATATATAAGTAGATGTATTTTGAACATGTGCTCATAAGTGACACAAACAGACCTACATGTGTAAATATCATGTAGTCTCCCTAGTATAAGACATCCAAAGAGGAAATAAAAATGAAGTATAACACAACTGCATGGAAATCAATAATTTAAGGATTAAATAAGGAAGAGACGGCAAGCAGAAAAGTCAGGAAACATGGCAGGGGCAAATTCATGCACTTATATACACGGGATATTTTAGACAGTGGTCCTAAGAATCTCCAACTGTTTTTTGAAACTAGCAGGTAATTGCTAGATTCCTCACCCTGACTAACTATAGCTATTATCAGTGAAGCAAGCAATTACACTGAGGATAGCAATGTGTAATACTAAAACGAGGGCTGGTATGCCTGTACTTCTGTTCTTCTAATGCGTGCTATCTTTAATGTCATGTCAGGTATTGCTATACTCTTCTCTCAAGTGAACTTTTTAAAGGGTAATAAAAGAGAATAAGAGACAAGGAAAAGAGTGCCATATGATTGAACTGCTATAGTTTTTATACAGTTAGATTTCTAAATTTCTGTGTAAACATGAGCAATTTTTATCACCTTCTATAGGGATTTATAAAAATATCAATGATTGGTGAAAAATACCAGTTCCATGTCAAGTCTAAGGTATTTGATATCAGAAAGACAGTGATGTTAATCTCAAATGCCATGTTACAAGGTAATAGTGTCACTAAGCTTCTCTTCTGGAGTGTTAACAACTTAAGTTTGCAGACCAAAAAAAGTGAGAAAAAGAAGGGCTACAAAGATAGGCAAAGCCAGGCGTGGTGGCTCACGCCTGTAATCCCAGCACTTGGGAGGCTGAGGCAGGAGGATTAGTGTGAGTTCGAGACCAGCCTGGGCTACAAAAGTGAGCTCAAGGTCAGCCTCAACTGCATAGCGAGACCCTGTCTCAAAAAGACAATAAATAAATAAATAAATAAATAAATAAATAAATAAATAAATAAAGATAGCCAACATTTAGGCCCTCGGCTCTCAAGGTCAGTGAGGACTCAGGACATAAGAGAACCTGTACTTTAACATCCTATAACTCAGTGGTGTCCCAAAATTTCTGTTCAAGGAGATGATGGAGCCACAGAGGAAAGGGATTGACGATGTACAGTGTACCTAATGAGAGTCACCTAGAGAGAAAAACATTCTGTCTGGCTTTCACAGAGAGCAAATTGGTCAAGCAATGTTCGTGACTCATTCAGATGCTGACACTGACAAAAATTCTACAAGATGCTGTACATGGATGGTTTCAAGTTAAATATGGAAGGGATTTGGCCAACCTTGTCAGATAAAAAAGTTACATGTTTTGTTATATAGGTCTTGCTTTAACCATTTAGCAGAAAAGTTTTACTGTGATGTATAAAAAGTATTGCCACATTCATATGCTGAACTATAAAAGGCTCAAGTCAACACCTTCCAACATTCCAGTTCTGCTGATAACTCACTACTATTAGGGACAATTGGACTATACACATAACTGCTTGCTCTTTGTTCAGTGAGAAGAAATATTGGTACAAATAGCATTTAGAAAAGTTATTATATTTGCATCTTGTACTCTAAACAAGTACTATGAAGACAATAATGTATAGTATTAATTGTGTGGCTATCCTACTAATGTCTTTTGAAACACTTTCATTGTTATTTCTTATTAAAATTAAGAAAATTTAAGAAATAAAAAATATGATTAAGTAGCTAATGAGTCTGTTATAGAAGAAAATCAGGGGTTGGGGAAATAGCTCAGTAGAATAATTGTCTGGCAAGTGCAAGGGCCTGACTTCAATCCCCAGTTCTGTACAAAAAAAAAAAAAAAAAAAAAAAAAAAAAAAAAAATATATATATATATATATATATATATATATATATATATATATGATAATAGAAAATAGGAAGATAGATCTTTTGCAAAAGAAAAAGTTTCAAAGAGGTTGTAAGAGTAGATGATGAAAAAAGAATATGTGTTCTGTACATGTGCCAGCTCCACACGAGGACCATAATCATGTTCTACAAAGATGTACTAATTAATCAAGAACAAAAAACATAATCTGACTTTTCATACTTTCAAATCAAATTCTTAAACATTGAACTTTCCTAGTTCAATTTATTGTTTTCTTTTAATGCAACTTTTTTACTAAGTGGAAAACTAAAGTGGAAATAACTTTTTAAAAAACGTTTTCTCATGGGCCTATGTCTATAAGAAATTTTCCTCTTATATCTTCCTATAGACCAGTGGTTCTCAACCTGTGGGTCACAACCCCCAGCAGGGGGCCAAGCGACCAAAACACAGGGGGCACCTAAAGCCATCAGAAAATGTTATTTATTTGGAATTACAGTTTTGAAGTAGCCACTGAAATTATTTTTTGGTTTGGGGTCACTGCAACATGATGAACTGTATTGCAGTGTCACAGCATTAGAAAGGTGGAGAACCACTGCATAGACTGTTTCTGTATTACTATTCAGAGCTTTGATCAATTTTGATTTTACTTTAGTACAGTGTGATAAATAATGAATCAGCAATTGGACTGTTTCCAAGATTTGGAGGCTATTGAAAATTACCACTCTGAACTTGAGTGTGCATATATTGCTATGGTATAATGCTTTTAATTCTTTATATTTTTTCAATTGTTTTATTTTTCAAACTAATTTCAATGGGAAAGAAATATCAATGAGAATTTCAAAACAGGTTAGTAGGACAGTTACAATAATTAATACAAAAATGAGGATTTAAATGAAAGACCAATTTTTTTTGAAGGTTTACCTGTGTTTAATGTGCGTAAACCTAAGGCAAGGACAGTCCTGGACTCACAGAAATGCTCTGTGCAAGTCATGAGGTGGGCTGAAGGGCAGGATAGGCCGCAGCACCTGCACCACCAGGACATGTACAAAATAACTTAGCAGCCCACCACAAGCTGGCCCGGCTCCTGCCCAGCCCTGGGCTGGACACACCCTCGGACACAAGCTGCCCTTGGAGCCCACCAGGGCAGGCCGTCGAGCCGGTGGAGAGAGGGGCACCAGTCTGCCAGAAGGAGGCTAGGAGGAGGCTTTGAGCTAGTTGCAGGCCAAGCGTGAGCTCAGCAGCTTGTCCACCACGGTGCGAGCCTAGTGTAGGCGGCTGGCCAGCTCCCGGCAGCAGCCATGCTTCTCCAGGAGGCTCAGGCAGTTCGTGCGCAAGTCTCCCTTCTCGTCAGTCAATGTATGTCACAGCTGCCATCAGCGGGCACAGGACAGGCTTGGTGTGGTCCTGGAAGCAGCTGATCTGCACAGTACTGTTGCTGAGGTGCAGGGTGATGGCACTGAGCGTGCGGAACCAGGTGTGCAGGTGCAGCAGCCGGGCCAACCCGTCCCCTCTCGGGGCGTGATGTTGGTGCCCACCTTCAGCAAGTGCTCGCTCTTGTAGCTGCAGAAGTACCCGAGGAGCATGACCTTCTTCATTAGGGAACTGGGGTGGGAGCTCATGGTGAGGTAAGACCCCACGCCATCATGCTCTATGTAGGCTGTTCCTATTGTTGAAAATGAAGCGCGTGGAGTCATTGAAGAGCACCTCCACACTGTTGTCACAAAGCTGGTACCCCAGGCCATACTTGTCCGAGTAGTCCACCCACTTGCTGACCCAGAAGATGGGGATGCACAGAGAATCCTCGGCCTCCTCTTGCCTCACCAGGCCGCGCTCCACAAGCCTGGAGGCGTTGACACTGCGCAGTGCTGCAGCAGGTTCCCAAGCCTGCACTAGACAGCCTCATTCGCCTCCTGAATCCCTGGTTCTTCCTTCTCCCAGGAGGCAGAGGGTTCTCTAAGCCTTTATTGAAGACTGTAAGAGGCTTCCGGTTGCTGAGGTCCAGGCTGCTGGGAGCTGTGGAAAACCTTGGTGGAATGGTGAGGCCGGTGATGAGGAGGCAAGCTGGGATATAGCCCGAAGTGAAGAACTCGTTGTTGAGCAGCTCGTGAATGGTGGGGCGGGCAGTGGGGTCTGCCTGTAGCATCTTCTGGATAAGGGAGGCAGCCACAGGGTTGATATGCTTGGGAATACTGTGTTCATTCTCCTTGATGCGGAGGTTGGTTTCTTTCAGGCAAGAGTTTTCAAAAGGTGGTTTATGACTAGCAGAATATGCATGATGCCCCCAATGGACCACACATCGACCTCGAAACTATGCCCTTTCTTGCTCAGCACCTCAGGCTATGTAACTAGGCATCCTGCACAGGGTCTTCTTCCACTCTTGGTCATATTCCACTTTGGTTGCCAGTCCAATATCCCCTATTTTCACCTCCAGACCCTCTTTCAGAAAGAGGCTGCCCAGCTTGAGGTCTCCATAGATAACCCGGTTTCAGCGTAGGTACTGACAGCCCAGGACTATCTGCTGCAGGTAGCAGCGTGCCTCAGGCTCAGTCAGGGCCTTCCTCCTCTTGTGGAGCTTCAGGAGGCACCACCGGTGGTAGAGCTCTAACAATGGTAACACAAAGTCATTGTCTTAAAAAAAAAAAAAAGGGAGCCTAGGACAGGCTGGTGGGCGAGACTGTGAGACTGTGGTGAATGGAGATCTCCATGGACAACTTTCTGGTGCAGCTTGAGCAGCAGAGACTTCTCCACAATCTTGCCAGCAAATACTTCCTTAGTGTCTGCATCCGAGATCTCAAAGCACTTGGTGAAGCCACCTCTGCCCAAAAAGCGGCCCTAAACATAGTGCCTCCAGTTACAGGGATCCACCAAGACCTCAGGGATCTCTTTTGCTAGAGGGGCAGCCGCTGGGGGTCCGGAAGCTGCAACCCCAGGGACCCTGCTTTACTGGGGTCACGTGGTGCCTGTGCCAATTTCCCTGCTGTTGCATTTGCCTTCATGATCCCAGCTTTGCTCCAAGGAACACGCAGGGCAGGTGTAGAGGCTTTGCACTGTTCCTGAAAGACCATTTTGTAGAGAAAAAGAAAATGTGTGTCTGTGTGTGTGTGTGTGTGTGTGTGTGTGTGTGTGTGTAAATGTATATAGAAAATAGTTATGATAGATACATAGCTACTTTCTCTTAGTACAATGAGAATAAATATTTGCACTATAAGTGTTTAGACAACATGTGTGCATTTTTAATTGCTTTTAATGGGATTTTGGGCTTATGCCACCACTCCCATTCTCAATCCCCATCTCAGCGTGCCCCTGGGACAGGGTCAGTGCAGCAAACCACAGATTGAACCCTGGTCATTGCTTTCTGCTTAAGCAAGGGCTTCAGTCTGCCATGCTTTCTGGCCAGGCCTGATTCTTTCAATTCTTTTACAAAGATATCATGAAAGGAAATAGCTTGACCAAATGGAACCTCTACCTTTAGCCTTTTTGGAATCTTATCACTAATTTCCATAGGAGTTGCACAAGTATATCCTCCAACAACAGTACAAAAGGATTTCTTTTCTCCCAAAACCTGCTCAGAATTTATTATTGTTTGATCTCTTTTCATTTTTTATTCATTTTAATGAGAAAAAAGATAAAAGAGCAATAAAACAGTTTCAAAACAAGATAGTAGGATAGTTACAATAATTAATGCTGTGCATATTACTGTCTTTGTAGTAGTTATTTAGAGGACAAGTTACAGACTTGTCTAAATAATATTAGTACAAACCTTTATTCTCAGTGAGCTAAGATAAAGTAGCTGTATATCAAACCTATCTTCTGTATACATATATATATATATATATATATATATATTTGTTCTTTTAAAACTATGTAATACTAAGAGAAATTATCATAGCATGTCTTATAAGTAGATTGTAAGTCAAAGATACAGTATGAATCAAAAATATAATTAAACAATATGCAGAAAATTAATTAAATATTAATTAATTAAAGTTAAATTAAATATTTCTAAATAGCGTTCCAAAATTCAAATCAAATCAGGAGTCCAACTTAGACTCTTGACTTTGTATCATATCTATGAATCTGTAATCAATTCAGAATACTCCCATAGTATTTGAATAGGTCAATATATATAAAAATATCAATTAAGAAAAATTTTCCGTGATAGTAAAGAGTTACTAAGAATAAAACATAACATAAATACTGGAATGGTAAATATATGACCAGAACTTTGAGCAGTCTGGGGATAGAGTATTGCACAAAGTTCTAGTATGTTGTGGACGTCAACAGTGTCCATGATGCTTACTGGTGGCCAGGTGTCACTTGTGAGACTGACACAGACAGAATGATGACCCATAGCATGCAGAAGTCCATTTGTAAAATATGCTGATGGACGTATTCTGCTGCTGTCTACAAATGAATCATTGAAAGACTGCTTTGTATGCCTCTATTTTTCCTGTGTTTGCCCTAGCTGGTGGGTACTTTCAATTCATGGAGGGCCTGTCTGATGGATGAATTTTCATTCACATACCAGTCTTTGTTTCTGTGTTGAATGAGTTTGCAGCCCCTGGGGGGTCTCTCTCATGCACCAGGCCTGGTTGCTGGGTGGAATGATTTTCTGGCGGGCCTAGGGCTTGGTTGATCTCTTTTTAAATAAATTTTATTTATTTTTGTTTTTTAAAGAGAAAACAACAATTCTTGATAATAACCATTCTTTCTGAGATGAGGTGGAATCTCAGCACTGTTTTAATTTGCACTTCTCAAATGACCAGTGAAGTTGAGCATTTCTCCATATATGCATTTGTCAGTTCTACCTCTTCATTTGAGATGTATCTATTCATTTCAGAGGTGCTTTATTGGAATAAGCCTTGAAATTACGAATCATCTGATTCTTTCAATTATTTATACAGTGTAGATATTAGTCATTTATCTGAGGAACAGTTGGAAAAATTTTCCACAGTGTGCATTGTCTCTTCACTAATTTGGTGGTTTTTCTGTGCAATGTCCTTTTAATGAGGTGAGATTTAATGACTTATTTTCTTTATGTTGCAACATTAAGGGATGCTAGATTTTTCAAAACTATTTTCTGTAATTATAAGATAATCATGTGATTTTTGTTCAGACTTATATTTATGGAGTGAATTACATTTGTTGGTACTGCACTTGATTTTATCCAAAATGCCTAAAAAAATTCTGTATTACATTGACTGTTTTCTGCATGTTTTATCTCTTTGATGATTTGATATATGTTTTTCAATATCTCACTGGCAAATTTTCACCTATGTATGTTCATTGCAGAGATTGTTCTATGATTTTCTTTTTATATTAGTCCTTGTCTGGTTTTAAAATCAAAGTAATACTAGCTTCTAGGAATGAGATTGAAAATATTCCTCTTTTAATTCATGAAATGGCTTGAGGACTATTGGCCCAAGTCACCATAAAATTATAAAATTCAATGGGAACTGTGTTATGATCTGCGATTTCCTTAGTTCTTTATTATTATTTTTGGTTCAGCTTTATAATCTAGTATTTTGCCCATTTCCCATAACAATATGCATGTTACTGTTATGGAATAGAATACTCTATAGATACCAGTGAATTTCTTTGTTTGAAGATGTGACTCGATTCTTACACCTCTTTCCTAAATACTTGTCTAGTTGTTATATTTTCATAACACAATTGTTGGCTTACTTATATCTGTATATCCTTTGGAATTTTTTAGAGCCCTGGTTTGGTAGCCATGAATTTTGTTAAAATATACATGATCCTAATTGTTTCATCAATTTTTTTTCTTTTAGTTTTGTGGAGTTTTTTTCTTTTTTTAAGTTTCTTTCTTTCTTTCTTCCTTTCTTTCTTCCTTTCTTTCTTTCTTTCTTTCTTTCTTTCTTTCTTTCTGTATGTCATGGCTGACTCAGTTTGCCATGGGGGCTGGGCTGGTGCAGCATGTGGTGCCAGGGATTGAACCATAGTCCCTGTGGTTGCCTAAGCTTGCCTAAGCAGGTGTTAAGACCCCTGAGCTATCTCGCCAGCCCCTGTTTCATCAATTTTGAAAGATATTTTAGTCTATATTGATGTTTTCTTTGCAAGGTAAAAATACTTCACTCCATGCTTTACTAGGCTTTTCGTTTGTATTTAGAAGTCTATTATAATCTTAATGGGTGTACCTTTTAAGTGATTTCTTGCTTTTCTCTATGAGCTTTTAAGATCTTGTCCTTGTGTTGTACTTCTGAGAATTTTCTATAATATATTGTGTAGTATTTTTTTTCAAATAGTGGTTCTTTAAATCCTATTTGGCTAACTCACTATATATTGAATTCTTTCCCTATTCCTACAACATTTTTGTTTTGATTTCTATAAACAGATATTTTGATGACATTCATGTGATCTCTAACTCCAGTTTGTTTTAGGACTAGTTTTCTATCTTCTGGATTTCTGTTTCATGCTTTTTCATAGACCATTTCTTTTTTAAATTGGTCACTCATGTTTTGAACCACTTTAGTTCATCTTGCTACATTTGTATTTGAATCATCTTGAAATTGTCTGAACCTATTAATACAATGGTAGATGTTTTATGTTTGACTCCACTGTTCACAGCTTTGATAAGACTTGTGCTGACATACTCATAAAAACTATCATTGAGGTTCAAGCACTAATTCTTATTCTCTTTTGCACATATCTAGAAATATATATATATATATATATATGCACATAACATATATACACATACATATGTATGTATACATACATACACACACTCGGTGAAAGCTATAAAGGAAGAGAGGGAAGATATGTGGACATGAAACCCATGAAAAAGAAGAAAAATGCATCTGTTAATTACAGGAGAAATATGAAGAAAGTGAAAAAAGAGAAAAGAAAAAAAAATAAAAAAAACAGCAATCCCTCCACCAAAAAACCTCATGTAGTTGCAAAAGTACAAACTCAAATTATCCCTACAGACTCATTTAAATTGCAATATGATGTCAGTTGCAGTTCTTAGAACAGTCCACTCTCTGCAGTGTGATTTGTGGTTTGCTTACTTGTTGGTCTGTGAGAAAGGAGGCCTATTAATCAGCAGTCTCTCTGGGATAACCTCCCACAGGCTACAAGCTGCTCCCTAGTGCGGTAGTTGATACATTGTGTCAACTTGAGGAAGTTTGGCTGGATGGTCTTCCCTGGTTTCTGACTGTGGGGGCCCCATCCTGCAGGATGCAGAAGGCTTGCACCGGAACATGATTGGTTCCACTCTAGGGCTAGATGGGCCACCCCAGAGTGACTCAGCACAAAAAGTGTATAAAAGAGTTGAGAAAGACTTTGAGCAGAGCAGCCAAGCCCCCTGCCCTGGCTGTTTCTTACCTGGCCCAGCCCTGTCCCGTTTCCTTGGAGAAGTCCTTGTCTTTGGAGGAGCTTGACTGAGGAGCTCTGTGCTGGCACAGAATTTGGAAGAGAGAGGCTTGATGGATGCCATAGCTGTTGATCTTCCTCTGCTTTTCATTGTTTTCTGCTGCTTTGGAGCCAGCAGAATATGAACTGATACCTCCACAAACTGTGAGCTACATAAATCTTTCCTTCCCTCATTTTGAATGTCAAGTATTTGTCCCAGAAACAAGTAAAAATTAACTAAGACACTTAGGCATGGTTAACTCCACTCCTTTCTTTCTGTCTTGAGATCCAACCACCACAGTTAATCCAGGCCAGGGAAGTCCCAGTGTAATTCACTCCACACTCAGTTCTTATAGTGATCTACTAGGGTCTTATCATTATTGTTCTTTTCCTATAAGGCAAACCCTGTGGTCATCCCCATAAGCCTTTTGCCTAGCCTATCACAACTCCAGATGTACACTGTCTTAGGACCCCACTCTTTGTGCTGTTCTTTTATTTTTACTCTCCCAGAGTGTCACTCTGTAACCTATGAATTTAGTGAAGCCCCATAATAGACTCTTTGAGCAATCACTAGCAGCAGGTTTCAGGGGTTTCCATGAAAGTACATGCAGAATTCTCTGGGCAGCATGCAGTAAATCATATAAACTCAAATCTCATGCATGGGTAAGAAATGAGCAAGTGATTATTTTTGAATAGGTCTGTGCTACTATTTTTCTTTTTAAATAACAACCCAAACTGCTGAAGCAGGAGAAAGGCAAGCCTGAGCCCAACCTGGGTAACTTAGTTGGTAGGAGACTCTGTCACAATATAAAAAAAGGAAATGTTCTAGCAAGATAGTGCAGTGTGAAGGTCTTGTGCAGTGCAATGCTCAGTACCATAATAATAATAATAATGATGATTGTGGTGGTAATGACATCTTTGAATGTCAGGAGCGAAAACGATGTGAAACCCACAAATCTCACACTCTAGAAATGGTAGCGCAAGTTGATGTAACCCTGACCACAATAATGTGCAGCTTGAAAGTTAACAAGAATAACCTGTAAGAAATACACAACTCTATAAATTATAGATCACTGAAACAATCAAGCAGAACTTTAAAATTCCTTGAAACAAATTGATGTAGAAAACAATACAAGAATAAAATATAACAAAGTCAGTATCAAGGGGATATCTACATTAAAAAATAATAATAATTTCAAATAATAGCTAGGCATGTTGGCACAGGCTTGTAATTCCATCCCAGCATTCAAGAGAATGAGGAAAGATTTTAAGACCAGCCTGGGTTGCAAAGTGAACTTGAGGCCAGCCTGAGTAACATAGTGAAGCCCTATCTGAAAAAAGAAAAACGAAAAAAGAAATACAATTTATAAGATAGCTTACAGAAACGTTATTATATCTCTCGTAAAAACTACAAAGACAGGGAAAAATATATCAAATATTCTTTTCACTTTCTAATTGAATTTATAATTTTAAAAGCTCTGGGCTGAAAAGCAATAAAAGATAAAAAATTAGAATTGATTTTTGTTTGTTTGTTTATTTTTATGGCTAGCTCAGCCTGCCCTGAGGGCAGGGCTGGCACAGCATGGGGTGCCGAGGATCAAATCGCAGTCCCTGGAGCCGCCTAAGCTTTCCTAAGCAGGCGCTTTAGACCACTGAGCCATCCTTCCGGGACCTAGAACTGATTTTTGTAACACGAAGTTATTTATTAATCACATGAAGGGCTAGGAGGACAGTTCACCAGCGCAGTGCCTGTTGGCAAATGCAAGGTCGTGAGTTTGATTCACAAACAACAATATTCATGAACAAAAATAAGTAAATAAATAAATGAATAATAAATCTCATGCAAAGTTAGATTGCAGTTACCATGGATAGTCAGGAATTAAGGCATTGTGCCAAAGTGAGAAAAAGAGAACTGAACTGAATAAAGTAAATTATGCTGGAGCTTCTACACAGGTACATGTTCTGTAAAAGGAGAAATTGGAATAAAATATCTACTCATTGGCATAAAAAAGATGAAAAATAATATTGTATGTGTGTGCCTGTGTACTTTAATAATTATGAAGAATTAACTTGCTCTCATGCAGATTTAGATTTTTTAACCATATAACCTTTTATTTTATTTATTTTGAAGAGTTAAATAAAAGCAAAAACATAGCAGAAACAAAGAGAGAAGTAAAGCAACATATGACAATACTATGTTACAGTTTTTCTTTTTAGGTTTTTTTGTTTGTTTCTTTCTTTTTGAGGGTCTCGCTATGTAGTGCAGGCTGGCCTTCAGCTCACTTTTGTAGTCCAGGATTGTCTCAAACTTGCATAGATCCTTCTGCCTCAGCCTGCCAAGTGCTGGGATTATAGATGTGTGCCAGCATGTCCAGGTCTGTTACAGATTATCAAAACAAGAATTGCTAATTAACAATGGTTCTTATATTATCTATGTTTATCATCAAAATTGTTGCTTTAACAGATTAACAGAAATGGCTACACAAGATTGCACAAACTGATTATTATTGGTTGCTTTAAGAAACCCTTTTTTTTCTTTTTTACTTTTTTAAGTTTATTTTATACATAGTATAATAATAATTGGTAAGACATTAGAAATGGTGCACATTTTAAGTCAAGGGATATTATCAACGATAAAGTCACTAAATAACAACGAATCACACTGAAATAATTTTCAACTTGTAGGCAAATTATAATAAAATTCAATGTAAATATTGACTACCAAATATAAGAAGAAAATCATACATTCATATATATATATATATATATATTCTGAAGAATATATTTAGTAATGTTAAATATGCACAATGCTTACAAATAAAAATTGTGTAAAATCTGTTGCTAAATGTGCAGATATAGGGTATCATATATGTTTTATGAACTTGTTCCTCCTTTGCTAACAATATTGGGAAGTGCTAGGATAATAATTTCAAAACACATATGCGTAAATATCGTATAGTCTCCCTAATATAAGTACTTTAAAGAAGAAAACAAGAACTTAAGGGCATAACACAGCTGAATGTGTTATGGATTAAACAACGAAGTGACTGGAAGCAGACAAAGCAGAGAACATCAATAGCAAAACCATACACTTATGTACACAGGATGAATCAGACATTGGTCTCAAGAACCTTCAA
>PVJA010032685.1:0-23930 GCA_004027025.1 Myocastor coypus
ACCTTTGTTTGTTTATTCACTCATTTTTATGGCCGGCTCAGCTTGCCCCGAGGGCAGGGCTGGCGTAGCATGTGGTGCCGGGGATTGAACCTTGGTCCCTGAAGCCGCCCAAGCTTTCCCAAGCAGGCACTTTAGACCACTGAGCCATTCCGCCGGGCCCCAGATTTTTACTTTACAAAGAAGAAAAACAAACATACCAGAAAAAAATAGAGAAATAAAGGCTTGCCATCTCAGGCTGTGGAGTAAGACTCCCCAGGGGCCTGCCCAGAAGCACAGGGGACCCTGTTGTCCTGGCTGCCCCCAGCTATGAGGATACCTGCTACATCTCCTTAATACCCATATCTTCTTAGCACTAAGCGCCTACCTGGTATTGTAGGAAATCCAGACTTACATTCTGTTGACTGGGATTTTGCAAGCACTAGAAAACACATGCTTAGACATATAAGGAAGAGTACTGTCTCATAAGGAAAAAGTCTAGATGTGGCAGGTTGCAGGTGAGGTATAAGTGACTCAGGATGCCTTCAAAGACCAGGTTGGCTTTGTTGGGACTCAAAACAGCGTCGCCCACTGAAGTGTTTTCATATACTAGTGGGAAAAGTAGAGTTTGTATCAAGAGTTCTCTGACTACACCAGCCCCAAAACACACTTCTCATTCTGCCACTGCTGCAGACACAGGGAAGGGCTTCCTCTGGTTTCCCCTTTCTGACTTCCAAAAGACGTTCAATTGTCTTAAACGTGCTTCTTTAGGAATCTCATGAAATAACCAGGAATATTAACTGTTTTAAAAGAAACTTTAAACTGTCACCAAAACACAAACATTTCATCATCACCATCACCAACACCATTACCATCACAAACACAATCACCAATACCATCACCATCAGAAACACCATCACCATCGCCAACACCGTCATGAACACCATCACCAGCACCACCATCACCACCATCACCATCATGAACACCATCACCATCTTCCTCTGCAGTACTGAAGACTGAACCCAGGTGTGCCCTGCAGCTGAGCTGTATCCCAGTCCTTCTTATTTTGCATATATTTAGCTTTATCTATAATTTATTGACATATGTTTATAATACATAATAATTGCAGCCATCCTGGAGAATTGGAGAGACGAATACCTGTCACTCTTTTCACTCTTTATTTTGAGATCGGGTCTCACCAGCCTTGAACTTGTAATCCTCCTGGCTCAGCTTTCCCCCATAGTTGGGGCACGGTTGTCCCCATCACACACCTATTCTGCCAGATGACGAGCTGGAGGAGAATTTCTCTGAATAAAAGATGACATTTATTCAAGGTGCAGCACCACCCCGCCCCTTAGCTTGCCCACAAGCTGTCATCTGTGACCCACTCAACCTCCGAGAAATCCCTTCCTGGCCATTGTCGGGTCTCTGTTCCCGTTGATCTCGTCATCCTGCCTCCTGCAGCGGGGTGTGGCAGCATCAGAACCTCACTGAGCTGGCACATCACCATCTGTGACCTCTCCCATGGATGCTAAATGCGCATGCGTGAGCTTCTTCTCCTGCTAGTCTGCCAGTCGGTTATCCCAAGGAGCCTTCAGAGGGAGAACGGAAAGCTTTCCCTCCCCTCCTTCGCCTTCATCACTCTCAACATGCCGGCTTTGCCCTCTCCCTGACTTGATTCATTTATTCCAAAATATCTGCACTAAACAGCCACACTGAGAGGAAGAAGGGATCTCTCTTCCAGTGGCTGCTTCTCAGGAACATGAAAAGAAGAATCCTCGGAAGCTCCTTGAGCTCTCACAGGCAGAACTGGGAATTGGCCCAGCCCTGAAAACCCCTGCAAAGAGAGCGGAATCACCACAGCTAACCTGCAGGGGCACTAACGTGTGAACCACAGAGAACACACAGTACTTTGCACCTTCCAAAGTCACGTGGCCACTGTGAGGTCACACAGACACCCTTCCCCATGGCCAAGCCTGCGTCTTCATGTTGAATCCTCTCTGGGGGCCCCTAGCACCCTCCTTTTATAGTCTGAAAGGCTCTCAGATGTAGCCAATTCAAGCTCCACAAACACGACTGCAACTCAAGATCTTTGGAGCAGATCCATGTCGCGGTGGGTTCTGTGTAGCTCCATGTCCCGTGTCAGGTCCCCCAGCTTAAGAACGCACAGCTAGAACGGGTACACTCCGAGGCCATCAGGACCCCCACACGCGTCCCTTGACCTGTGGGGTCAGGGCTATGGTTTTAGCATATTTTCTGTGGCTGTAACTGAATACCACAGATGGGGTAATTTATTTTAAAAAAGTGGTTTATTCCACCTGAGATTCCTAAGGGTAGGGAGCCAAGATTGGCCAGCTGCCTCTGGTGAGGCCCTTCCCTCTTGGTCCAGGGCATCAGTGGTGACAGGACATGTATCCTTGCTTGAATTTTCCCTCTCCCCCTCTCCTCCCCCTCTCCTCTCCTCTTTTCCCTTTTCCTCATCCTCCTCCTCATGAATCTTCTTCCTTCTCACTTTCTCCTCCTCCCCTTCCTCCTCCCTCCTCTCCCTGTTGATGGTGCTTGGGATCAAAGCCAGGCCTTGCTACGCTCCCCAAGTGTCGAGGGCTTCACCTCCAGCCTTCTCCACCGCCTCCTATAAAGCCACAGTCCCCCCGGAGTCAGGCCTTAGCTATGTTCCCTCTCTCCTTTAGACGCCATTTTCTACCCTCTTTAACCTTGTCAAGGATTTAACTTGATTTCAACAAGATATTTGGTGGGATTACGCCCATAGCATAGTTTGTTCCCCAAGATGTTGAAGGCTTGATCCCCAGTGGGGGAGGGGGGGTGGAGGGCTCTTAAGGTGGGGCCTGGGGGTGGTCATCGGGTCTTGCCGAGGATACTATCATCAGAAGCAGCCAAGGTAGTTCCTGTGCAACCTCGTGCCCACTCTCATAAGAACTTTGCTGCAAAGCGCAAGCCTGGCCTTCCTTGAGCCTGGGTGGCTTCCTGCCTGGTGGTGTGATCGCTTCCTTCTGTCTTGGGCATAATCCACCCATGAGATCGTCACCAGAGCCAACCTGATGCAAATGCCATGCCCTGTGCCTGCAGAACTGTGAGCTAAATAAGTCTCTTGATAAACATTTCCACACTCAGTTATTTCATTATAGTAACAACAAAAAATGAATATAGTGATTACTATACAGAGGAAGCCACTAAATCTGCCTATACTGAGGAAAACAGTAAAGTGGAAGCCATACTGATTTCTTGGAGGGGCTGCAGAGATTAGTACCACCATCAAGAATTGAAAGGAGGACTGGCCAAATAGCTCAGCAGATTAAAGCACCTGCAAGCAGGCACAGGGGTGAGGCGTTCAATCCCCAGGCCTGCTGTGCAGCCCCGCCTTGGCCTCCACTCCTAGGGCATGCTGAGATGGAAATTGAGACTGGGTGTGAGACTCAGTGTGACTGGGTGCTTATAATCCCAGCTCTTGGGAGGCTACAAACAGACTGATCACCCTGAGTCCAATCTAGTAATGAGACCCTGAACACCATGTAGACTGCTTCAAAAAAGAAAAAGAAAAAAAAAAAAGAATTTTATTTTTCTTTTTTGTGGGACTGGGGTTCAAACTCAGGATTTTGCACCTGCCAGGCAGGCGCTTGGGCCACCAAGCTATCTCCCCAGCCTCAAAAAAAAAAAAAAAGAATTCAAAGGAAACTGACCACAGCCACCTGCCTTGGAGTAGGGGTGGTGCTGGGGGTGTAGCTCAGGAGGAAGAACTGCCCCACCCCCAGAAACGTCTCCTTTTAATAATTCCCAGAACCAAAAAAAAAAAAAAAAAGGAAGGAAGGGAGGATTTAAGGCACGCAGGAGTGGTCATTTCCATCACATTCCCACCCCACACCCTCCTTGGCCCCTGCAGAAGACAGCCCAGCTGAACTGGGAGAATGACACCTGATTATCATCAGCTTGACCAGGTGGTATTTCCAGGGGCAGCTGCCGCACCAGCTGTGGTTCCATCATCAGTGTAGTTTCGTTACAGATGTGGTTGTGTTCAGTGAAATTTCTAGGGGTCTGGTGGTGTGAGGCATGCCAAGCCATCGCTCCCAAACTGAGAGGTCAAGTTTTGGCTTCTGGGCCCTCCTGCAGTCAGGAAAGAGGCCCAGGGCCTGCCGGGACCCTTAGGAAGCTGAGGCAGCATAGCTTCATTTGGGCGTGTGGCTTTGCCCTCTTTGCTAAATGACTAGTTTTCAGTGAAGGAGACAATACTGAAGGCTCTGGAACAGGCCCTGGCTGCTGGACAGGTTGCTGTGCCACTTGGCCGTATGACCCAGGGGACCTAATGGTGCTTGACGTGTTGGCAGCAGATATAGTCGGGTTTGGAGCCTGCGGCAGGCCCCGGTAGTAAACACGCAGTGTGAGCCTTAGGATTTTGGAACAAGGCTCTGCCATCATCTATAGATACATTCTTCTCCCTCCCCCACCTTCCTCACTTAATGTGTGTGTGTGTGTGTGTGTGTGTGTGCATGTGTGTGTGCGTGTGTGTGTTTATACACTAAGCATTACATCTTCATGCTGAGCTATATTCCCAGCCAATTTTTATTTTTTCTTTTCAGATAAGGTGTCATTAGGTCACTAAGCTGCCTGGGCTGGACTCAAACCTAGCAATCCTCCTGCCTCAGTCTTCCGGAGTTCAAAATTACCAGCAAAGCCGGGCGTGGTGGCACACACCTGTAATCCCAGCACTCGGGAGGCTGAGGCAGGAGGATCGATGCAAGTTCGAGACCAGCCTGAGCTACAAAAGTGAGCTCAAGGCCAGCCTGAACTGCATAGTGAGACCCTGTCTCAAAAAGAAAAAAAAAAAAAAAGAATTACCGGCAAACACCACCATGCCAGGCAACTGCTCTCAGTCTGAGAAGTAGCTTTTGGCCTGAGACTAACCTTGGCAGAAACTCAACACCTGACCACGGGCCACCGACTGACCATACAACTTTCGCTTCCTGTCCCTCATTAACTGGGTGCTCTCTGGCCCATTAGGCCATAACTGTGGCATACATAGCAATTCTTCCTCATCAAACAGAAGCGGCACAGAAGACCTGAACTGTCCTGAAGGCATCAGTAAATTACCTCAAGAAGAAGCCCAATGACAGCAGTTCCTGCTCCTACTACAATGGGAACTGATTTGCACCTATGGCCTTATGGGGAGTCCCTATCATCCAGTGACAGAGAAGGAAAGGTTCAGACCTGGTTCCCAGATGACTCAGCACACTATGGAAGTGTCGCCTGAAGGTAGGCAGCTGGGGCTCTAGGTCTTTTTTGGGGAACTCCATGGAGAACCCTGGTGAAGGAAAACCCTCCCACTGTGCAGATCTTCCTACAGGCGTGTATGGCTGTTCACTCTGTGTGGACAGAAAAGCATCAGGGCATGCAGTGACATACAGATCCGTGTGCCAATGTGTGACTGGATGGCCAGGAAGCTGGAAGGCACATGACTGAAAAAGGGATAAGAAGGAAACTTGGCAAAGAAACCTAGAAATGTACAGCACCTCCTCAACCATGTGTGGTGGCCCACGTGGTGGGAGACACGGCAAGTTCAAGGTCAACCTGGACTACAGAGCAAGAGTCTGCCTCAAAAATAAATAAATAAATAAATAAATAAATAAATACACAAACAAACAACCAGTACCTTCTGGGCTGGCCAGAGGGTTCAGCAGATTGAAATGCCTGCTTAGGCAGACGCAAGGACCAGGATTCGATCCCTGATGTGCTGTGCTGGCCCCACCCCCGGGACACACTGAGACAGTGACAGAGACCGGGTGTGGTGGCGTATGCCTATATTCCCAGCACTTGGGAGACTGAAAACAGGAGGATCACTATGAGTCCAATCTGTGTAGTGAGACCCTATAGATCCTGTACTAAATGCATACAAAACTTAAAAAGAAACAAATAAACAACAACAAAGAGCACAGTCCCTTCTAAGTAGGCAAAAGATGTAAAGATGTTTGTTTCCATGTGACCTTAGCAGGGGTGTATCTTAACAGCTAAGTGGTTAGGAAGACTGTTCCTGGGGATACCAGCCTGCTTGTCCCTTCCCTCATCATTGCCTAATGATTGTCTGGAGAAAAAGCAACCGTGGTGGCAGGGGTGGAGATCATGCTCTAGCGCTATGGACACCCACTCATCAAGGACAACTTGGCTACGGTCGCTGCCTGACAGGTTTCATCCTGTCAGAAACAAAGACCAGTACTGAGTCTCCAGCACAGTTATGCTCTTCAGGGTGCTCAGCCAGCTAGCTCCCTGGTAGTGTGTTGATCACATGGGACTCCTTCTGCCACAGAGGGGTAGCATTGTGTCCTGCCTAGATAAATGCTTACTTTGGACGTGGACCTCATTCAGTGCTTCTGCCAAAGAGCTGCCATCTAGGGACACACGGGACGAATTGTGCACTGTCATGGTATTCTACACCATATTGCTATCGATCCAGAACTTCATACTTCATCGAAAAAGACACGTGACAAAGGGCCTACACTCATGCAATTCACCAGTTTTACTATGTTCTGCACTGCTATCACTTGGATTTGAGTGTCCCTCCAGGGCCCATGTGTTAAAAAAGCCTGATCCCCGGAGTAATGCTGTAACAAAAAATTCCCTGGACCACTCACCCCTTTTGCCTCCCAAGTACACTTCAGTTTCTTAGCTGCCCAGATAATAGTTCCTGCTCCAGGTCTAGTTGCCCTTGTCTCCTAGAAACAGCTGGTCACTGGAATGCACAATGTAAACCGATCCTCAATTGATAAGCCGTTCAGTCTCTTGTATTTCCTGCTTGCTTATCCCATATAACCCCAGGACCACCAGGGATCAGGCCTGATATTCTGGGAATGATCCTAACTAGTGTCGATGTAAAACAAATCTGCCTCCAAATCCTGGGTGTCTTTTTCATGCCTCTGCTTGCCCTGGCAGTGCTGTTTGGAGGTGGTGGGAATCTGAAGAGGGGGACCCATGGGCAAGTTTAGGCCATTGGGAAGTCCTTGAATGGGATCATGGGAGTCTAGTCTCTTTTGTCTTTCTCATTTTTCTTCCCAGACATGAGGTTTAGGAACAATTTTCTCTACCATGTACTCACTGTCATGATGGTCTGCCTTGTCATAGACCCATAGCAATTGAGACAATCATTTATGGATTGAACTCTCCAAATCTGTAAAATTTCTCTCTATATGTTACCTCAGGCATTTTGTTACTATAACAAAAAGCTGCATGTATATATGCGCTATCTCCGAAAAGCTGGCTTGGTAGAACAGTGGAACGACCTTCTAACAGACTCAGGTAGAGGACCAGCCAGGCGGGCAGATCCCACAGGTTTGCAGGAAAATTCTCCGGAAAGCTGCAGGTGCCCACCTATGGTACTGTATAAATCACTTTCTTGTCACTAAACAAAACCTGAATACCGTGCTGTGGGGAAGGCGCCCTCTAGTCTCAACTCCACACAGCCAGACCCCTGGACCCATCCTCCACGGTGAATGCTTTATCCTGGGCAGAGCTACGTCGCTGGGTGGGCTGGGTAGGCTGGGTAGGCCAGGTAGGCTGGGTCTGATTCTATCTGGGTTGGCCTGCCGGTCCCGGGGTCAGACGAGTAAAAGCCGTTGAATGAGAAAAAAACCTGAACACTTGCAAGGAAGAGAGAAATTTGCTTCACAGCTTACGTAGGTTCAGTCCATGGCCAGGTGGCTCCAAGGTAGAAACAGCATGGTAGAAGGACAGAGTGGACAAAAGCTGCTCATCGCATGACAGCAAGGACTCAGAAAGAGAGAGAAGGGAGGCGTTGACAGCCAGGCTAGCCAGCTCCAGGCCACGCCCCCAGTGGTCCGCCTCCTCTCTGCAGGGTCCACTTCCGGACAGCAATGCAGCCAGCCATGAGTTTATCAGTGGATTAATCCATGATCCAATCACTTCCCAAGAGTCTCGCTTCTGAGTACATAGGGGATGTGGGGGAGATTTGAGAGCTAGACTTCAGCAGAGCTTTCTTGCCTCTAGCCAGCATTCACAGGTCTAAAAACCAAGGGGTAGAAGTGTAAGCAGCAACCCCCACTAATGCTCCTTGTGACCCGTGAGCAACATTGGTGCTCTCTGTCCTGCTATGATCTGCTGCTATGGAGGTGTCCTCCTGCTTCCACGAGGACACACAATGACTGCCCTAGAACTATAAGGCAAGACTGCCTCCTGGGCACTTGGGCTTCTTTTTGTTGCTGTCGTGGGTTTGCTTGCCCATTTCCACACAGCGTCCCAATAGCTCAGGCTGTACTTAAACTTGTGGCAACCCTCCTGCCTCAGCCTCCTGATGCTTTGGCATTTTATGACTTTGAATCAATAGGCAGAGAAGGAATACTGAGCTAGCCTGGGTGATTGACCCTACCAAGGAGAAATTGAGCTACTACTCTGCAAAGAAGGAAAGGAAGAGCATATGGGGAATACAGGACGCCCCTTGGATCATGCGCTGTGGTTGCAGTCAGTGGAAAACTACAATAGGTGCAGCCAGAACTGGGAACAGCTCAGCCCCTTAGGGAATGAAGGTTTGAGTCACTGCAGTGGGTCAGAACCGTGACCGCCTGCTGAAGACCAAGGTGATGCAGAACAGGGAGTGGGGGACACTACTACAGCCACATGACCAGTGATGTAAATGAGGGCTGTAACTACTGTGGGTATGTCCTCCCTAGTTTATTGTGAATATGATTGTGTGTAGAGAGATGAATCTGCCCATCTGTATGGTAAGCAAACATCTTCCTCTTATTTCCTTGCTGTAATGTAAGATGTATTGACTTTGTGTCATGATATTTACACATCGGTAATTCTACATTGTAGTATTTAAATCACAGGACAATAAGGTGAAAGTAAATATCCCTTGAGGACTTTAGTTTCTCTTCTCAAAGAGGGGTTGGTGTGTTTTCTGCATATCTGCAGGATATTTATATCATGCTTAGCAGATGTTCTTATCTTTATTGGAAAAGTAAATATGATCTGAGGGCATACACAAGGTTGCCAAGTTGACAAAGGGTGAATTTATTTCTTTCTTTCTTTCTTTCTTTCTTTCTTTCTTTCTTTCTTTCCTTCCTTTTTTTTATTTAAAGGGTTGATTTCTGACAGCCAAGTTTCTGTGTTCATCTGCCTGGACGATGAGGTGCCCAAGTAGTTGGTGAAATGTTACACTGGGTATGTCTTTGAGCATGTCCCCAGACAGAAGCAACACTCAAGTCAACAGGTAGAGTCCAGCAGACCGCCTCCAGTACAGGTGGGCCTCATCCAACCTATCGAAGGCTTGAGTAGAACAAAGGTTGAATGAGGAAAAGTGTACTCTCTCAGCCTGTGTGCCTTGAAGCTTGGGTATTAGCTTTCACCCAGCTTGTAGGGCTCTAACTTACACTGAAGCTGCATCCTTGGCTCTCCCGCACCTCCAGCTTGACAGCAGTAGATCTTGGGGCTTCCTAGCCTCAATACACATAGGAGGCAATTCCTTAAAATAACTCTCATATCTAGTGACCTGGAGAGCTCCGACTAATAAAGCTGCTCATGTAATTAGCAACAGGACCAGGAAAATCCTCGTACAACCCATTTCGTGGACATATATGTAATTTCACAAAGTGAGTTCAAGGCCAGACTGAACTGCATAGCAAAACCATCTCAAAAAAGACTAAACAGAACAAAAAACTGCCAGACTTCTCTCCAGTGGCTGTATGAGTATTCCAGTTGCTTCTACCGTAGTTTACATCTAACGCCACCGATAGTTATGTTTTAGCTGTTCTGATGACTGTATTGCAGCTGTAAGGACAAAGACTGAAACAATGCCCAGGATTTGCAGGTATTTATTTTACACCAATCAACACTGATCTGGGGCCAGCGAGATAGCTCAGTGGTCTAAAGTGCCTGCTTAGGCAACTGCAGGGACTGCGGTTCGAACCCCGGTACCACATGCTGCACCAGCCCCACCCCCAGGGCAGGCTGAGCTACCTGTAATATTATAAATTAAATGAATAAATACATAAACAAAACATAGTTTGGTCGGGGAGATAGCTCAGTGGAATAAGCTCTTGCCTGGCAGTGCAGGGTCCTCAGTTCAATCCCCAGTGCTGGGGGGGAGGGTCACACACTGATCAGGACCATTCCCAGAATATCAGGCCCAGTGGTCTAGGCCTTGTAAGGGATAAGCAAGCAGGAAGTACAGAGGCAGAACGGCTGGTCCATCAGGGATTGGCTTATACAGTGTGCATCACAGTGACCAGCTGTTTGTGAGCCAGAGCAAAGGGAAGGGCAGCTGCTTGGCAGCTAGCTAGCCTCTCCCCACTCCTTACACTGTGATGCAGATTGTCTGCCCCGGGGCAGGTGCAGCACTCACACCCACAATCCCAGCCCTGGATCACTGATCAATCAAGTAGAACTGAAACAGGAACTCTTATCTGGACAGGTAACAAACTGAACTATACTGCCAGGAACCATTTTTTCGTTACAGTACAATTTGCCTCAACTTGCATTTCTCTGCTGACTATAATGTTGAATGTTTTTTCTTCTTTATTTCCTTTTCTCTTCTTTTTTTTTTTTTTTTTTTTTTTCCTTTTTGAGATAAGTTCTTGCTGTGCAGTTCAGCCTGGCCTTGAGCTTACTTTGTAGTGAGCTGGTCTCAGACCTGCAACAATCCTTCTGCCTCAGCTTCCCAAGTGCTGGGATTACAGGCATGCATCACCATCCCAGCAAGTTGAATGCTTTTTATCTTGCTTTTCAGGCATTGGTATATATATTTTTTCAGTACCGAGGATTAAACTGGGGACCCCACACTTACCAGACAGGTCCTTATGCCAGTAAGCTGTATCCCTGGCCCTGGTATATCTTCTTTTATGAAGTATCTGCTCATTTTTTTTTAAGCATTGCTTTTATTATTCAGTGTAAGATTGATTTTTTACTTTATTCCTTTCTTTCTTTATTTTGATACAGGGTCTTGCTACACAGTTCAGACTAGTGGTGGTCCTCCTGTCACAGTGTCCCCAGTGCTGGGGTTACAGGAGTGCACCACCACACACAGTTTCCAGGCTGGTACAGTACACCTGGGATTCCAGGGCCGGCACTATATGCAGTATCAGGGATTGAAATCGGGGATCTTGCAGTTGCCAGGCAGGCGCTTATGCCACCAAGCTACCTCCTCAGACCCTCATTTTTTACTTTATTGATAACATCTTTGTTTCGCAAATCCTTTCTCAGACTGCGGATTGCCCTTCCTTTCCCTGCAGGCATGGAAACTGTTAACATTGCTAAAGTCTATTTGATTGATTTTTTTTGTCCTTTATAGTTGTTTTCTGTAACCCAAAGAAAAGTCTTTGCCTAACACAAGGTGATGCAGATATGTTTCCACATTTTCTTCCAGAATCTTCATAGTTTAGATTTTACAAAAATGTCGGTCGGTGGTCTATCCCACAGGTATTAGTGGGTACCTGTAATCCCAGCCCTTGGGAGGCTGAGGCAAGAGGATCACCTTGAGTTCTAGGACAATATGGCTTACAGAGTAAACTCAAGGCCTTTATAACAGAAATATTCATTCTAGTCACGGGGCCACAGCCACTGTAGGCTACATCCCCTAACACTGTCATGTCCCAGATTAAGCTCTAACACATCTATTTTTACACCTGATATTAGACAAAAGGCCGAGAAATGATAACACATCTATTTTTGAAGTTCACAATCAATTCTTTTCTCTCAGATCCAAGATGGAGCATCAGGGAGGTCAAAGCTATAAAAACAAAGACCTTCAAAAGTCCTTTTGGGGGCCCAGCAGGATGGCTCAGTGGTCTAAAGCACCTGTTTAGGAAAGCTTAGGTGGCTGCAGGGACCACGGTTCGATCCCCGGCACCACATGCTGTGCCAGCCCTGCCCTCAGGGCAGGCTGAGCTGGCCATAAAAATAAATAAACAAACAAAAGTTCTGAAACAAGAAAATAATAATAATAATAATAAAATAAAAAATTATTTTAAAAAAAGAGTCCTTTTGTTCATCTAAGGGTTTTTTTGTTTTTGGTTTTTGGTTTTTTGTATGTGTGGAACTGGGGATTGAACTCAGGCCCCCACACTTGCCAGGCAAGCACTTATTCTACTGAACTATCTCCCATCATCTAAATGGTTTTATCCCTGAACCACACCCAAAGGTGAGGACATCCTGTTCCTGCTCCCCAGAGGTTCACAGTCTGCCTCCATGCAAACCATCTGGACACTGTCCAGCAGAGTAGAGCCACCTCTGTGGAGACCACTCCCTCTGGGACTGCCTCGGAGAGAAATGGCGACTTTGTGTCCTCTCCAAGCGATCCCTGTTCCAAACAGGAGGCCCATGTCTCAGTTACTTTTCTCTTGCTGCTGGGAGAAAACACCTGACACCCAAAACAGAGGAAGGAAAGGTGTACTTAGCTCACTGTTAGTGGAGGTTTCAGTCCACACTCAGCTGGCTCCAAGGCAGAGCGGCACAGGGCAGAGGGCAGCCGTTCATGGCAGCAGCAAACAGCAAAGAGCAAAGGGAAGGGCGGCAGCTGTGGCAGCTGGCCAGCCTCTTTCCCTTCCTTACACTGTGATGCAGATTATCCTCCCCAGGGCGGGGGCGGCACTCACACCCACAAGCCCGTCATTGGATCATCAATTAATCACAAACTCTAGACGCTGCCCTATGACTGCAAGAGGCTGAGAGGACAACTAGACACACACCATAACAGACCCCGTGTCAATGCCTCCCCCAGAGCCGGAACGTGGGACCCAGCAAAGAGAACTATCCGAAGCACAGTGGCACACCCACTTTGGGGGGCTGCTTTTCACCTGAACCTTTTTCACCCCCTATCCCAACTCTGCTACCTTGGTTTGTCATTGAGCCACAAACCAGGTATAAAAGAGGACAACGAGCAAGCACCCGGGTTCCTTCCTCTTGGGCGTTTACACGCCCAGTGCCGAGAGGCTCGGCTCACCACTTGGAAAGGCAAGCGTTCTCTCTGAAAGTCAGAGCCAAATGCTCAGGGACACCGGCGAGATCTCAGCAACAGTTACCATTGCAATTGTTCCTGCCCTGGGTTGAGGGGGTATTCAGGTGTTTCCACAGTACGCTGACTAATTCCCTTGAGTACCCTTGGGTACGGTAAATACCGAGCAGCAGGGCAGCTGAATCAAATGGTGACTCTACTCTCAGTTTTTGGAAGAACCTCTACACTGATTTCCATAGTGGCCATACTGATTTACATTTCCATCAGCAGTGTATGAGTCTTCTTCTTCTTCTTTTTTTTTTTTTTTTTTGCAGAACTGGAGATCAAACTCAGGACCTTGCACTTGCCAGGCAGGCACTTGTGCCCCTGAGCTATCTCCCCAGTTCCCTGTGTAGGAGTCTTTTAACCATATATCCTTGCCAGCATTATCATTTGCTTGCTTGCTTATTTATGTGCCTGTTTCTTTATTTACTTTGGTCACTAGGAATCCAACTCTGGGCCTCAAGCTTGCAAGGCAGTGCCACTAAGCTACATCCCAGCCACCACTCCTTTTTTTTTTGCCCATAGACATTTTGACTAGGGTGAGATGGAATCTCAATGTAGTAGTTATTTTAATTTTCCATGAATTATTTCTTGATGGCACCTGTCTGAGTCTCACATTCCAAATGGGGGAAAAGAGAGGTCCTGCAGTCCCAGCCTCCTAGTCAAGTTGTAGAACAACTCCAGCTTCCGCCTCAAGTACTACAACTGCATGAGTGAACACACGCAGAATAGGTACAGCTGCCTGGCTGAGCCGAAAGTGCACACAGAACTACACAGTAAAATAGTAAGATGGGCACTGTTGCAAAACACTCAATTTGGGTGTAGTTTAATGCAAAGCAGTAGACAAACACAATCTCCATTTGGGAAAAGAGACCAGACGCTCTAAAAGGGCCAGAGAGCTAATCACAAAAAGGACACCGCCGTAGCGAGCTGTCGTCCTGGCACTCAGGAGGCTGAGGCAGAGGGGTTGCCATGAGCTCAAGGCCGGCCTTGGTTACATTGTGAGTTTCAGCCCAGCCTGAAATATGTAGTGAGTCCTGTCTTAATCTTCCACCTCCCAAAAAGAGCAGTATTCAAAAAGTACCTGCTGTTGTGGTATATACCTGTCATCCCAGCACTTGGAAGGCTAAGGCAGGAGGATAGCAAATTTGAGGACAGCCTGGCCTAAATAATGAGACCTTGCCTCAAAAAAAAAAAAAAAAAAAAAAAAAAAAAAAAAAAAAAAAAAAAAAAAAAAAAAAAAAAAAAAAAAAAAAAAAAAAAAAAAAAAATATATATATATATATATATATATATATGTTTAACTTGGGCACAGCATAGTGGATAGTGGTATACACGTGTCATCCAAGCTACTCAGGAGGCCAGTATGAGAGGGTTGACAGTTCAAGTCCAATCTGTGCAACTCAGTGAAATCCTATCTTAAAATTAAAAATTAAAAAACCTTTAAGGCAAGCCAGAGGTGTGGGTTAGTGATACATTCTACATCTCAAGTGGCCCTGGACTCCAATCCTAGCACTGAACAAAAGAAAAGAAAAAAAAAAAAAAAAAAACATGTTTTAATGCTTCTATCCCGAGTATGAGAAAAGTGTTTTGATTATTTTTGTAAATGAAGATGCAATAAACTTGGTAATTACTTCAGCCTTTTCAGGCCTTTCCAGGGCAGAACCTCTGTGGACAAAATCAAAAGATGAATGACAGAGCAGGAGAAAATGTATCACTGAAAAAGGACCAAAATCTCTGAACACATGAATAACTTAAAAATGGAGGGAAAACCCTGAAAGCCTTCTAGAAAAATGGGCTGATACGTGCCCAGAAAATTAACAACAGCAACAAATGTATGACTGACACTTCAACATATGAGTAGCTGTTCTTCCCCGCTCATAATAAGAAACATGCAAATTAAAACTATACTGAGACGGTTATATTTCACTGTCAGATTGGCAAAAATTCAGAACGTGGAAAATGTAGCACGCCAATGAGAGCGTGGCGAGCACGTATTCATCGGTGACCGGTTGGGACGAAAAGCAGTGCTGCGTTTATGGAGAGACGTGAGGCGCTAATAAAGCTCACGTGCTCACCTTTTGCCGCGGAAGCCCCACCTCTGGGAATTTACAACACAGATGCATCTCCAGCAGTTTCTTAAAAATCCATGTACGATGTTCTTCACACAACATTATTTATAATTGTACAAAGTATCTTCAACATCCAGGCGTACAAGACCGAGCAAGCAAGCTGACAGGGAAGAGCATAAAAAGACTAGAGCAGAGATGACCAGGGACTGGGGAGATAACTCAGCAGTGTAAGCACCTGCCTGGCAAGCGCAAGCGCAAGTGTGCACCCGTAATCCCAGCACTGGGGAGGCTGAGACAGGAGGATCACCACGAGTCTGAACTGCTTAGCAAGACCCTGACCAAATTTTTAAAAAGACTTAAGAAGATAAGTTTTAAGCTCCCCAGAATGGTGCTTTCCCACAAAACTGTCTTGAGCAAACTCAGGGAGTCTCGGCTTATAGCCTTGCACACACGGGGCCTCTATTCAGCCGAATTCTCCTACAGGAGGCTCCTGGAGGCCTTTGCCAACCCCGCTTCCGTGCACTCTGCCTGGCAAACGCTAACCAATTCAGCTTCCCCGGGCCTCTGTCCCTCAGCTCAGCAAGTCTGCTTTACTCTCTGCTGCATGCCTCCAAAAAAAAAAAAATCAAAGGGCCTGTTTTTCACTGGCAGGTATAAATTAGCACAGGAAAAAAGTAGAAGTTACACCAAAATGTTAACAGTGATTGTCTCTGAGAAATGAACTCTGGAGCGTTTTCTTTTTGCTTGTTAGAGTCCCTGTCAAATAATGAACAACGTGTGCTACCTTTATTTAAAAAAAAAAAAAAAAAAAAGATTCCTGACCTACATGTGCATACCCCTCCTACCTGATGGCATTTCATTGCGCCTTTGTACAAACCTACAGGGCAGGGGGTAACTGATGGCTGAAAATCCAGAGCTCACCTGGGTGACAGCCAAGTCCTGCCCGTGCTCCTCCGCAGAGAAAGAGGCCTATTGAGTTCTGATACCCTCCCTCCCCTCCTTTCCCCAGAACAAAACATTATTTGAAGAGTGTCCTTGTTCTCCAAGCAAATGACAGGCAGGCCAGAAAAACATGCCTTCTTCAGGAGATTTTCCAGAAGGTTCTGATAAAGCCAAGTCTCCTAGCAAAGTGCAAGCCAAGGAGCCAGGAGAAAGAGGAGACACTGTTCGCTGCCATAGGGGCACTGGGGGCAGCGTTGCTGTCCCCCAGGGCAGGCTGACAGAGAGGAGAGGCCTCTCTGCTAAAGGAAGCTTACAGCTCCCAGCCACTGGGCTCCTACTTCCCCTTTAAGAACAAGAAGCAAAACAAAACCAAGAAAATGGCTCATTAGAATCATACCAGGAACCCCGTAGACATTAGCATATTCTGGCAAGCAGCCTAATGGATAATAGATAACAGGTTAGCCAGGAAATAATTAGAAGCCTGAGCCCACACGGATCAGTTGCAGACACTGACCCCTGTCATTCAGGATGCGGCCCAGAAAGTGAAGAACCCTTTCTTCTTTCACTGTCAGGGATTTGGAAAATGTCCGGGCGTCTCTCCCTTCTTTCACATCATGACAAGGGAACAAGTGCTGAATTTAAGCGCTGTTAAGCCTGTGGTTCTCACAGCATCAGGGGGACCCACCAGGTTCTCTCTCTCGGGACTCTGGGGCAGCAAGCAGCAAGGGAAAAAGTGACTTACCAAGAGCTCCA
Organism: Myocastor coypus; assembly: GCA_004027025.1. Classification (NCBI taxonomy): domain Eukaryota; kingdom Metazoa; phylum Chordata; class Mammalia; order Rodentia; family Myocastoridae; genus Myocastor; species Myocastor coypus. Next base: position 16,753 of record PVJA010032685.1, read on the forward strand.
CCCAAGGTCAGAGGCAGGGAAGCGCTCTTCTTTCTCTACTTTTCTCCTTTTCTTTTCCTTTCCTTTTTTTTTTTTTTTTTTTTCTTTTCTTTTCCCTCCCCTCTCCTCTCCTCCCCTCCCCTCCCTTCAGTTCCCTTCCCTCTTCTTTTCTCTTTTCTTTTCTTGTCTTTCCTAACAGAAGAAGACAGGGCTTATTTGGGCCCATGTTGGAGGTTCCTGTCTACGACCAGCAGCACCTTTGCTCAGGACTCCAGTGGAAAGAGGAAGGCGTCGGAGTCCACACGCCCCTCTCCGGGCTCACGCCAAATGACCGAGGGACCTCCTGCTGGGCCTCACCTCAAACAGAATCACACCAGGAACCAAGCTCTCAGGACAGGGACCTGGGGGACATCCAGGTCCAAACTATAACAGCTATCTCCTCTTCTACCTCCGGTTCCACTGTAAGTTCTCCAGAGACATGCCAGTGCACAGAGAGGTCACCTCCTGTAATGGCGTTGTCTTCTTCAGGGACACATTGGAAAGACTCACCTGGGGTTCTTAAAGCCGAGGCATTGTTTTTAGTAACATACTCATGGTCGCCTGCGGGAATTCTTTGTTTCTAATAACACACTAGCTTGAAAGCAGATGTCGCACCCGTGTCCTCTGCTCATGAAGATCTTTTGGTTTGGGGATCCGGGCTTTGTTTTGTTTCTTGTTTTTGTTTTTGAGACAGGGTCTCACTATGCTACTCAGGCCGGCCTTGAGCTCACTTTGTAGCCCAGGCTGGTCTGGAGCACACAAGGACCCGCCTGCCTCAGCCTCCTGAGTACTGGGATCATAGGTGTGTACCACCACATGCAACTCAGGGATTCGTGTTTTTAAAGTGTGTGAGGAGCCTGTCGAAGTGCATACAAGCATCTGCAAACCTTGCATGGAGTATCCCTGTAGTACTTCTTTTTCTCCACCTGTAGCTACCTTTCGCTCTTCTTCCGTCTGTCTTCCCGCTCTAGATGTGTTACAGTCTGCCGGGCATGGCGGTGCACACCTGTAATCTCAGCACTAGGGAAGCTGAGGCAGGAGGATCACTGCAAATTTGAAACCAGCCTGGGCTACCAAAGTGAGCTTAAGGCCAGCCTGAGCTGCATAGCAAGACCCTGTCTCAAAAAGATAAACAAACAAACAAACAAACAAAACAAAACAAAAAATCAGTCTAGATGTGTTACAGCCCTACGGGACCACTATCCCCTCTAGAATCTGCTGTGGCCTAGAATACTGCATGCTGCATGACCGCACACCCCTGTAAAGGCACCTGAAACTCGCTGAGGCACCATCTAGAAAAATAGGTTTACTGATACAACTGCTTTTTTCAAGAAGAATAAATCATACATAAATTTAGCCCTTACTAAAACAAAAAGAAAAGACAATATAGATTTTTTTTTTTTTTTTTTTTTTTTTTTTTTTGGTAATGCTTTCAGAAGTTTTGTATCAGCAGATATCCACTAAGTAAAATGGACTAAAAAAAAAAAAATCCAAGTGAGTTGCTAGGAAAACTAAATATAAAACTCAGTGGGAACCATGTGCAAAGCTGGGGATAGAATCTGGCCGTAACCCAGCAAGCCCCTCTGCGTGTCTGCAGAAGGACGTCCTTTGCTCCTCCTGCTCCTGGTAGTGAATGTGTGCCATGCACACGGTGCACGCCCATGTTAGGGCCATGCACGCAGCACACACACACAGCGCTTCACCCTACTCCTCCTCTCTCCACCCCGCTCCACCTCGCATTTGCTTGGCCTTGCTTCTTACTGCTTCCTTTTCACTATTTCCTGCTCCTTCCTTCCTTGCCAATGCCTCTGCCCCTGCCCTGCCCTTTCCAAATTCCACGCCTGGTTGCCTGGCACGGTCTAACGAACCTCGCCTTCTCTTTTCCAACTCGGGGCACTTAGCACGCCTCAGCCTCACAGCGTGTATTCTCTGTGCAATTTGAGGATGAGGGGGTGGCGTGAGACTCTGAAATAAAAACTTATTATTTATTTATATTGTACTTGCATTTAGGACAGGAGATACAGGGTCTCACTATGTAGATCGAACTCATAGTGATCCTCCCGTTTTGAGCCTCTGGAAGTGCTGGAACTATAGGCTCGTGCCACCACGCCCTGTCTCAATCCCATCTCAGGGCACCTAGGGGGTGGGGCCAGCATGGCATAGCATAAAAACTTCTCTTTCTTCTTTCTTTTTTTGTGGAGTCTGGAATCGAACTCAGAACCTTGTACCTGCCAGGCAGGCAGTTGTGCTCCTGAGCTATCTCCTTGGCCCCAATAAAAGCTTTTCTGTTTTCTTCTTTTTGAGACAGGGTCTCACTATGCAGTTCAGGCTGGCCTTGACCTCACTTTTATAGCCCAGGCTGGTCTCGCACTCACACCAATCCTCCTGTCTCAGCATCCCAAGTGCTGGGATTACAGGCATGCGCCGCCATGCCCAGCAATAAAAGCTTTCTTTTCCTTTTTTTTTATGGCCAGCTCAGGGCTGGCGCAGCATGTGGTGCCAGGGATCAAACCGGGGTCCCTGCAGCCACCCAAGCTTTCCTAAACAGGCGCTTTAGACCACTGAGTCATCCTGCCAGACCCCAATAAAAGCTTTCTTAATGTGAAATTAATCTGCTGTGCGGGCCGGTGAGATGGCTCAGTGGTCTAAAATGCCTGCCTAGGGAAGTTTAGGAAGCACAGAGACTGTGGCTCAATCCCTGGCACCCAGTGCTGCACCTGCCCCACCTCCAGGGCAGGCTGAGCCAGCCATAACACAAATAAATGAGACATTCACACAAAAAAAATGAAATTTAAAAAAAAAAATCTGGGGCCAGGGAGATAGCTCAGTGGAATAAGTGCTTGCCTGGCAAGCGCAAGGTCCTGAGTTTGATCCCTGGTACCACCAAAAACATAAAAAAAAAAAAAAAAATCTGCTGCGCATTTGCCCCTACCAACAGCGCCATCGCTCTCTGTAATGGCTCCGGCCCTACTGCCTCTTCCAGCTCTCCCTGTCCTTTTATCCAGTAACATACTTGAAGTTTGAATGTAAACGGGGGGGGGGGGGGGGAATGCCATGACAACCTGAGGCCTTCTCCCTTTCTCAGGAGTAGATGGAGACAGCTAGTGAGTCTTTTCCTAAATATCTTGTGAGATCGGTCAGGACCACTTCCCTCCTACCTGAGGATGTTCTCGAAAAATCAACAGTAATAACTGAGCCACTGTCCTTCAGGCACTGGCAGGCGCTGGGCAATGCTAATAAACACCTTGTGTGCATCATCTTAACTCTTCCTACAGTCCTTTGCTATTGTTCCCATTTTACAGCTAAGAAAACTGAGGTCTGGAGAGATTAAATGGCCTGCCTAAAGTAGATCGTTTTTTTCAAGGAAGAAATAGCAAAGAGGACTCAAATCTTTGTCTCAAGTTTCATCATCATACTCTGTCTTTCTCATGTTAAACTATTCCATGTGAACCTACATCCTATGAACATACCACGGATGTTTTCTCTCTCTCTCTCTCTCTCACTCTCTCTGTCTCACTAAACTGTCCACACTGAACCTGCACTCCCCCTGCCTCAGCCTCCAGAGTGTCAGGATTACAGGCATGGGCTACCACGCCTGGCCTCATACTCTTCCAAGAAAGCAGCAAAGAAGAGGCCCAGGAAATGGGTAAAAGGGGGAGTGGTCTGCAGAGGCAGAGCTGGGAGCCTGAGAATGACATCATAGCATCTGGAACCTTCCCCCACGTTTCCAGGATGCCACGTGCACCCCGGACATCACCTCCTTTGGAACTCATCACAAGCCCTGAAGAGGGGCTGAAGAGATAGCTCGCCAGCCTAAGCTCCTGCCTGGCAAGCACAACCACTTGGGTTCGATCGCTGGCACCACATGCTGTGCCAGCCCCAGAGCCCCAGGCGCACTGAGCCAGCCACCGAAACCAGGTGTGGCGGAGGATGTCTATAATCGCAGAGCTGGGGAGGCTGAGACAAGAGCATCATTATGAGTCTAAGCTGTGTAGCAAGACCCTGTACCAAATAAATAAGAAGTTTTTAAAAATAATAATAAAGCCCCAAGGAGAAGTGATCTACAGAGTTGCCCACTTGGTAAGCGGAGGCAGACAGAGTTTGGCGGAGGCCTCTACCTGCCATTTCTCTGCTTTCTTCCCACTTGCCTATCTCTCTCCCGCCCCGGGAAGGCCTTCAACAGTGCCCAGACGGTGCCAGCCCCCTGACTCCATGCAGCTGGTACTCTGGTTTGAAAGGGACAGCAAGCAGGCAAGAGCGCAGCATCCAGAGCTCGGGTCCCAGCGTCACACCTGCTTGTCATACAGCCCGGGAGGAGCCCGCTACCTCATCTCCTCCCAGGAAGGATCCTGGCCACGCCCACTTCTGTAACCACTAGAAACTAGGGGCGGGGAAGGCGCTCAGGAGTAGAGTGCAGGCTCAGAGCAGCCCCCATGCAACTGTAAAATCCACATTGTCCTGCTGAAGACAGGCCCTCAAGCTGTAGACTGTGCCTTTCCTCCAGATATGTGTGGGGGCAGATTTGAGGCCGAGCAGTCAGCTTGGCCAGTGCTCCCACAAAGTTCTGTGGGAGGCTGAGGAGAAGGAAGCAGGAAAGAAAGGACTGCATTAAATAAACACTGTAGCAAACATTTACTCTGGACAAAGCCCCTGCTGTGGACCCCCAAAAGACCAGAGTGAAACTCAGAACGAAGTCACCCATGTGGACCACCAACCCAAGGCTAAGCTGCTCTGACCTCCCAAGAACCCAGGGCAGAGAGACTGCAGCCAGATCTCACAAATGCGCCCGTTTCTATTGGCATGGTAGTGACATTCCCTCTGCTGTATTTCTTACCAAACAAACGTAACCTTAAATAACCTGTTAACCAATCTGTTCAGTTCTGGGTGTGTGTGTGTGTGTGTGTGTGTGTGTGTGTGTCTAAGTTATTAAGGATTGAACCCAGGGCCTTGGCAGGAGCTATATTCTCAGTCCTATTTATTCATGTATTTATTCATCTATTTGTTTATTTTTGGTGATGTGGTTCCTCTAAGTTGCCAGGGCTGGCCAGAAATTTGTGCTGTACCTGTCTCAGCCTCCTAAGTATCTGAGATTATAGGCAGGTGCCACTACACCCAGTAACCAGTTACCTTTCTAATGTTCTCTCTCACTTTCCATGCCTCACTAGGAAAGCAACTTTTGGTTTGGTTTGCTTTGCTTTGCTTTGCGTTGCTTTGCCTTTACTTTGGGCTTGGCTTGGCTTGGCTTGGCTTGGCTTGGCTTAGCTTGGCTTGGCTTGGTTTGCCTTGGCTTGGCTTGGCTTGGCTTGGCTTGACTGGTTGGTTTTTCTGAGACAATGTTTTGCTACATAGTTTGGGCTGGCCTTGAACTCTCCATGCTCCACAGCTTAGAGCCATCTTTTAAAATCCACCCGCCTCAGCTTCCTGAGTGCTGGAATTACAGGTCTGTGCCACCATGCCTGGCCAGGAGAGCAATTTTGAAATGTCTGATTCACTTTCTGTTTTCATCTCTTCATTATCTATAAAATTAACCACTAATACTGGGCTTATTGGCATATATTTTATTTTCTAGGACAAAGTGTTAGGTGAATCTAGAATCATGAGTAGAGCCAACTTAGATCTCCCAGCTGTTCACTGTAACTTGGCCTTCTGACGGGGGTAAGCCGATACCGGGAGGAAGAGGTTCTCTTTTTTTTTTTTTTTTTTTTTGTAGGACTGGGGTTCAAACTCACGACCTTGCACTTGCCCAGCAGGCACTTGTGCCTCGGAGCTATCTCCCCAGCTCCCAAGGAAGAGGTTCTCTAAGATCCTGAAAGCTTAAGAACCTCACAGGACCCCAGGAACCCAAGCCCATCCCAGCGGTCAGGGCTGCACCGTGGGCATTCGCGGCCCGCATCTGGGGCCAGTGCTGGCAGCACAGAGCAGGAAGCAGTCAGCCCATCAGCATGACCTGCAGCTGACCTCAGGCTGGGTAGCCCAGCTGGGCAGTGAGGGACCCTGACTGTCCCCGAGGTCACCGTGGCTAATGTGCAAGCTGGGTGCACACTCACCTGGGAAAACAGCCAGACAGCCCCTCTGTTGGCTCTAGGTCTAGTTTTTAAATGCCAAAATTTCCTCTTCAGACTGTAAATAACTGCTTAGAGCTGTCTTTTAAAATCCCAGGTAATCTGGGTGGGGATAGAGCTTGGTTTCCCACATGTGAGGCCCCAGGCTGAAACCTCAGCACTGAAAAGGAAAAGAAAAATTTAGAAAATCAATTCCTCCTTAAAGGATCCAGAGTCATAAAAACCCCATATATCCCAGAACTCAGGAGGCTGAGGCAGAAGGATCAATGTGAGTTCGAAGCCAACCTAAACTGCATAGCAAAACCTTGTCTCAAACAGACAAAATAAAAAGTTCCATACATGTCTGAGCATTGGGCCCACCAGTTTCCAGGGCTACAAAATATTTTTGTAAATATTATTTCATTTAATCCAAGCTGGCAGGTTTCAGGGGCTGGGGAGATAGTTCAGTGGTCTAAGGGCCTGCCTGGAAAGTACAAAGACCAGGGATTGATTCTCAGTACCACATGCAGTGCTAGCTCTGGAACCGCTGGGCACGCTGAGCTGACCACCGAGACCCAGCATGGTGGTACACGCCTGTAATCTCAGAGCTGGGGAGGCTGAGACAGGGGGATGATACAAGTCTGAGCTGTGTAGTGAGGCCCTCTGCCAAGTAAATAAATAAATGAGTGAACGAATGAATGAATAAATAAATAATCCTAGCTGGGGAGGTAGCTGAGCAGTGTAAGTGCCTGCCTGGCTAGTACAAGGCCCTGAGTTCTATCTCTAGTACCTAATAATGATGACAACAGTAATCACTGGGACACGGAGATAGCTCAGTGGAATAGTGTCTGCCTGGAAAGCTCAAGGTTCTGAATTCAATCCCTCATACTGGAAAAAAATTTTAAAAAAGGAAAGATAATCATCATCATCATCACCATCATCATCACCATCATCATCATCACCATCATCACCATCACCATCACATCATCATCATCACCATCATCACCATCATCATCACCATCATCATCATCATCACCATCATCATCACCATCACCATCATCATCACCATCACACCAATCGTCATCACCATCATCATCATCACCATCATCACCATCACCA
>PVJA010032686.1:0-23790 GCA_004027025.1 Myocastor coypus
TGACAAACAAAATAATTTGTTAGTGCTTAAGGCAAACATCATAGGCCCACAATCTGAGTAGGGTGACACAACCTTGTAGTCTCAACAATTTGAGAAGCTGAAACAAAAGGATCATTAGAGCCTAGGTGTTCAAGACCAGCTAGACAACACATGAGGCCAACTCAAAAGAGAAAAAGTAATCCCCTACAACAATTATTCCTATACAATTTGAAATGTGGTCTTCATTATTATAGAATTTTGCTAAAGAACCTAAACAGCTATTCGCTTGACAAGGGAATTTCTTATTGACCAACGTCCTTAAATATAGCTCAACTACATGGAAGCATCTCTCCCCCAAGAACTTTGTGGCTGCATTCACACCACACCAACTTGACCATGTCTTTGACAAATGTCTAAGGATCAGTAAAGCACAATTCTGGGTGAGTCTTAGAGCTTTGACTTTTGGTGCGAAATAGGATCTCTGGCTCCAATTAGGGTGTATGGTAATGTTTCCCTGCTCTATTTCCTGGTCATTATAAACTAAGCAGCTTTGTCCCACCACTCCTTTCCACCATGATGTTTCTGCTTTAGAACCAGTCAACCATTAACTGACTCCTCTGAAACCATAAGCCAAATTAAACCTGTTCTCCTTTAAGTGGGGAGCATCCCAGGCATTGGATCTCTAGGATGTAAAAGCTGACTAATACCATAAATGCATACAAAAGAAGTGAAGTTGCTTTTGGAATCATACCTGATCATGTCATTCACAGCCTCTGCAGGAGTTTGAAATGGTTGAAGAAGTAAGCTAAAGAAGGCTTGGGATTCTATGAATAAAGCCTGATTGTTCATTGTGGTCAAAGCTTAGAAGTCTAGAATTCTGAGAGGAATTCAGACAACAAAGCCCACACTCAGCAGTTTCAAAGACGTCATTGGCTTGTTTGTTACAGTCTGGCAAAAATAGTTGTCTGCATTTTACCAACATCCTGAGATTTTTTCAGGAGACTGAGACTAAGGACAATAATCTGGCAGAAGAAATTTTAAGGCATCACAACATTCAGGCTGTGGTGCGAGTGCTATTGGCTGCTTTTAGCAGAACTGATAGTCATAATCAAGGCCAGAAACTAAAGTAGATTTGAAACCTTAAACTTTGGTCCAAAATTAATTATGTATAATGTTGAAGCCTAAGGAGGTATGGTTGGCAAAGAGGTTAACACCATTAAAAATATAACAAGTACTTTGAACTGTGACAAGAATGAAGTCTCAAGAGCATCTCATGAATCACTCATTGCGGGCTGGGGAGATAGGTCAGTAGTCTAAGTGCCTGCCTGGAAAGGGCAAGGACCCAGGTTCAGTCGCATTGCTGCATGCCGTATATGGCACTGCCACTGAAACTGGGTATGGTGGCACATACCTGTAATCCCAGCACTGAGGAGGCTGAGACAGAAGTATCACTATGAGTCCAAGCTGTGTAGTGAGACTCTATGCCAAACAAATAGGTAACTAATTAATATAATAGGCTGGAGAGATAGCTCCGTGGCACAAGTGCCTGCCTGGCAAGTGCAAGGTTGTGAGCTCGAATCCTGTTCCTGCAAAATATATATATGTAATAAGTCACTCATTGTGAGCTCAAGGGCACAAAAATATAAATGTTTCATTTAAGAAGAGAGCTCTTACACTCTTGGCTTAAGAAGCTCTGTCTAGTGAATTGGTTCCCCAGGATTCATTTCATAGTGTTCAGTCATCCAAAAGCTTAGCCTGACTACTGCTCAAGCCTGAGGTGTACACATTGGAATCATCAATGTGAAGATGGGTTTACCAAGATTCAGAGCACAAGCCTTGCAGAAACGCAGCGATTTCTACCTAGATTTCAAAGGAAGGTCCCGGGCACAAAGCCTATGAAATGAGGGAAGCTGTGGCAAGGAAGCCAAAGATCCAGCGAAGATGCCAGAATGCTGGAGATGTCAGGACCACGGAATGGCTGCTAAGGAAAGCCTCAGACCATTCTTGGACCAACCTATGATAGAAACCGAATGGGCTTCATCCCCAAGACCAGCGGACTGGGGTCACCCCAACCCTCTGGAATTGCCATCTCATCATCATGTGCCTCACATGCTAGACATTGAGCTACAAGACTCAATGTCTTCCTTGCTGGGTTTTGGTTTTGCTGTGGTCTGGTTCTTTTTTTAGCATCCTATTCTTCTCTTTTGGAGTGCACAGGAATGTACATGCTGTGCCATTTTACCTTGGGCTTGTATGACTTCTGTGTTGCTTTTGCAGAGGCTCACACCTAAGAGTTTATCTGAAATCTCAGAAGAAACTTTGGCTTGGACTTTTGAAAAATACTAGAACTGTTGAGATTTTGGGGAGGGAATTAATGCATTCTACTTGTGTGTCAGACATTCATATTAGGTTAAGAGGAATTAAAAACTTGCTATTGCCTTTTTTTTTTTTTTTTTTTTTTTTTTGGATACTAAGTATTTTTTAAAGAGATGTGTCTGATAATATAGTTGACAATTGTCACTGTTAACCACAATATATGTCAATTTAACTAATTAAGAAATTCCCAGAAGCCAGGCGTGGTGGTGCATGCCTGTAATCCCAGCACTTAGGAGGCTGAGGCAGGAGGATTGGTGTGAGTTTGAGACCAGCCTGGGCTACAAAAGTGAGCCCAAGGCCAGCCTGAACTGCATAGTGAGACCCTACCTTAAAAAGACAAGAAAGAAAGAAGGAAAGAAAGAAAGAAAGAAAGAAAGGAAGGAAGAAAGAAAGGAAGAAAGAAAGAAACAAAGAAACAAAGAAACAAAGAAACAAAGAAACAAAGAGAAAGAAATTCCCAGAGCATTAGTGAAGAAGACTTCTGGGCATGTCTGTGTGGGTCATGGAGGTTTGACCTTGGGTAGTGTATATGGTCCCTGGCTCCTTCTTCTCTGGCCCTGTTCCCCAGTTCTTCTTATTATCATAAACTAAGCAGCTTTACTCCATGATTCCCTTGATTTGCAAAGCGTCTGCCTGAGGGGCAGCTGATAATGAACTAAGTCAGCTGAAATCATGAGTAAACTTCAGCTTCTTCTTTAAGTTCTGGGAGTCAGGTATCATGTCTTATGCCGGGAAAGCTGACTAACACAGACATTCCTTAGTGAATGAGATCATGCGACTATCCTATAGTTTCTCCTTTTTTGCTTCTATTACAAACACTGTTCCTCACTTTATCTCCCTGGATTAAATAATAAAATATCCTTCCTACTAGAAACACCTTCACACATAACAAGCTAGAACTTTCATTCCTAGCATCCCATTCCTGAAGCTATTTGTTCAAATATTCATGTTCTTTTTCTTTTTTTTCTTTTTTTTTTTTTTTTTTTTTTTTTTGTCCATCTCAGAGCTTTGACTAAAGAAGCTCATTTGGTTTGGAGACTAGTTATGGAAAGAAAATCAATCTGAATGAAGATTATTAGGCACCCAAAAGGCAGGGTATCATTCTGGATGTTTCCAGACTAATGAACACTTCAGTTGGATTGCCTAGAGCTAAGATATTTATAGAATTCCCTGATTTTTGGCAGAATTACTTAGACTTCTATGTAGGACTTGCAATCACTGTATAGATCTTAGGGTTAAATAATATAAACTAGAACAGCAGCCATGCAATACCTATAGAATTTTTAATTGCAAGATGTTAGTTTCAGGTGAAAGGCTATCATGCTAATTCTATGTCTATATTTATTCTGGTTCTCATAAATATTCTAGGGATGGCCAAATAGCTCAGAGGATTAAAGTGCCTGCAAGAAGGTGCAGGGGCCTAGGGCTTGCAGTGCCCACCCCACCCCCGGGCCACACTGAGATGGTAATTGAGACTGGGTGTGGTAGCACACACCTGTAATCCCAGCTCTTGGGAGGCTGTAAACAGGTGGATTACTATGAGTCCAATCTATTAGTGAGACCCTGAACACCATAGATCCCTCCCTAAAATGAAGAAAAGAAGAGGAAGAAGAAGAAGAAAAAGAAGAAGAAGAAGAAGAAGAAGAAGAAGAAGAAAGGAAGGGAGGAAGGCAGAAAGAGAGAGAGAGAGAGAGAGAGAGAGAGATTCCAAAAGACTTTTTTTGTCCAAGTGTGTTGTAATGTTCTTATGTGTTGTTGCTGAGAGAAATGATGAGAAGACCCGATGAAGGCAGCTCAGAGGACTCACTGAGACCTTATCTCTCTCAAAGTGAGTCCCGACCCACAAAAGGATATTACTTTTATTGAGTACTCAAGGACAGGCTAAGGAATTTGCATAACTGCTTTGGGGAATATAGACTGGAGCTCACTACCTCTTTTACCATTTACCTAACATTAGGTTAGTACAATTGCTACTTGAAAACATTCCAAGCAGGGGAGGAGACAACCATTAACATCCCAAGCCAGAGAGGAGACAACAACCAAGGAGCCATTAGAATAAATGGTTATTGGCCTCCTTGAATCCCAGGTTTTGGGAATCCCTATGTAGCCCACTACAGCTGTCCCTGGGCTTTGTTTATTGTTCTCCACTTCTTAAGATGCTAGATCCTTATCTCTACAAAGTGTGTGTTAGTATAAAAACACAATGCAACCTGGTTTTGTTATCTATAAAAGGACTCAGCATGAACATAAGACACACTTGCCTTATCATAAAGGTGCAAGAATAAAAAGACACTATCACAGAAGTATCTTGAACAATGATAGGACTCAGTTATTTTGGGAAGGATTGTATGAATCGTAAAAGAAGAGTTTTGAAACAAGAGAGGCAAACATATTTTGAATGCTTGGGGCCATACTAGCCAGCCACAAGGTCTTGTTATCCATAAGTTTTGAGCCTCTTTATACTTCAGGATTTTGTATTATATGTAGGTGTTACATAAAAATCAAGTTAAAATTTAAATGTTTAAGCCCTTTGATGTAATCTCCATTTGACATTTTTCAAAAAGCAGGTTTATAGAAATCTCATTTAATGCTCTGAAGACAGAAATAAATTGAAAGTGACTGGCAGAAAACTTACCCACATCCTTATAGCACAATCACATTTTCTTTTTTTTTCTTTTTTTTTTTTTTAATAAAAACAACTCTACATTTATTGGCCTTCAGTAAAAATATAAAAGTAGTCAAAACAATATGAACAAGTGTTTTACAAACATTCCCAGGGCAAAACACTTAAACAACTGCCTTTTTTTTTACATATCATCGTAATTGCCATTGCGTCATTTCCCCGCTGTTTAAATTCACTGATTATTTCTAGTTGGAAACACTTTGTAGCAGAGTAATGTTATCTCCTTTCAGCATGACCCGACCCAGTTGCTTTCTTCATTCATTCTTTTTTTTTTTTTTTTTTTTCTGTAGGACTAGAGTTCGAACTCACAACCTTGCACTTGCCAGGCAGGCACTTGTGCCAAGGAGCTATCTCCCCGGCCCCCAGTTGTTTTCTTGACTTTGTTTTAGAATGAATTTCTTCTGCATCATCTAATACAAGATTCATGTACTCATCAAAACCAATAATACAGCCGGGCGTGGTGGTGCACGCCTGTAATCCCAGCACTTGGGAGGCTGAGGCAGCAGGATCAGTGCGAGTTCAAGACCAGCCTGGGCTACAAAAGTGAGCTCAAGGCCAGCCTCAACTGCATAGTGAGACCCTGTCTCAAAAAGCCAAAAAAAAAAAAAAACCAATAATACAGCCCTCTATCCGCATATTCACTTGTTCATACAGCCACACCTGGATCTGGGATCCATTCTGCAAGTATCTGAAGATGAGGCTGGTGGGCTTCACCATCACCTTCTGCACTTTCTGGCCCTGACCCTGATACGCCATGGTGAAGGCCGACAAAGACCACACACCACACCACACCAACACTAGCAGCCCACATTTTCAATCACTAAAGTAATTCAAATAAACATGACCATACCATATCTCCCCCTATTCTACTGAGCTATGCCCCCATGTTTTTCTATTTGAGTAGTGTGCCAGTCATCGTTATAACAGAAAATCCATTATATAATTAACTTATAAAGAGAAGAGTTTTACCTGGAAGGTTTTAGTCAATGGTTGATCGGCATCATGGCATTTGGGACAGTGTGGCAAGGCACCATTCATGGGAGCGATGTGGGGTAGAATGAAAACACCCACTGCATGCCCAAGATGTAACAAAGAAGTTAGAAGGCCAAGGTTCCATAGTTCTCTTCAGGAGCACACCCAAGTGACCTAACGCTCTTTCCACTAACAACATCTTGGGGACCAAGCCTTTAATATATAGACCCTGAGGGACTTTCAAGATCTAAACTGTGGAATAAGTAGTAGCTTGAGCAGCCAAAACTTTACTCACTAGTTTCTGCTCTTGCCTTTCAGTATTTTCAGACTCTTATAATTTTTAAGTATGTTCAGAGGAGTGGCAATCTGTTGTACATTTACAGTGTCCAAGATATGATAGGATAAGCATTTTCTGGATACTTGATCACCTGCTATAGCATCCATTTTACAGATCAGAAACTTGAGCTCATAGAGAATAAGTCACTTGTCCATGGCTACCTACCTGGCTTTTACATTTACAGCTGGGATGTGGGTCATGCGAGACTGTCAAAATTCTTCATAGAAAATGCAAAAATAGAAACTGGCTAGTTAGTGTAAGAAAAATGAAAAATTGTTTAAAATATATATTGGTCATCTTTGTATTTTTAAAAAAATATTTATTTATTTACTCCAGGGTCTTGATATACAGCTTGGACTCTTGGTGATCCTCCTGTCTCAGCCTCCCTAGTGCTAGGATTACAGGGGTGTGCCACCACACCTGGTTTCAGTGGTCACATGGCATACCCGGGGTCCCAGAGCTGGCACAGCACACAGTACTAGGAGGCGAATTTGCTTGCCAGGCAGGCACTTAGACTGCTGAACTATCTCCCCAGCCCATCATTCAGTTTCCTTACCACTGGGACATGCTAATTGGTACTCACAGCTTAAAGGAGGAGAAGTTTATTTTTGTACCATAATTTGGGGAATTCAGTCCATGGTTAGCTGGAAATTGGGTATAGTAGCTACTATTGCTGTACCAGAAAGACACATTCTACCTGTTTTTTTTGTTTTGTTTTGTTTTATTATCAGATGCTTATCAGAAGTCTGGGACAGAAGAGTAATTGTCTAATTCTCAGTCATGTGTCTTAGCTCTGGTTTCAAGGAAAAATTATATTTTTGTATGTATTTAGTACAGGGTTTACAGGGTCTCCCTACACAGATCGGACTTGGAATGATTCTATCGCTGGGATTATAGGAATGTACTGCCATACCCAGTCTCAGTCACCATCTCAGTATGCCCTGGGGGCAGGGCTAGCATGGCTTGTGGTGCCAGGGATCAAACCCTGGCCCCTGTGCTCTGCCTAAGCAAGTGCTTTCATCCGCCAAGCTATCTGGCTGGCCCCTCAAGGAAAATTTAGAAATGCCAAGTCTAGCCCTTTTATCATGCTATTGGTGGAACATAGACTCTAATTTGCCTCAAGCTTCCTTTAATAAGAAATTTTCCCCTAGGAGGAAACATGTTAGGTCCTTTTGTTAATCATTCTGTCTCTCATCTTTAGCACAATACTTAGCACTAAGTGGATGCCCAACCAGTCTATGCAAAATCAACAAATGAATATATGATCCAATTTTCTTGAGAAGGGTACAAAGAAACACAACAGGACACCCTTCCCTGCTCCCATGTGCAGAAAGGGTTCAACACCTGAAGTCTTCAAACCATATTCTACCTCAAATGCGTTTTTCTATCTTCATTCTTCTGCAGGCAGCAACAATGCCTTGTTTCTTCCTGGCTGTCTCCTGATGCAGGTCCTCAATGGAGAGAAGGAAACAAAACGCTGGCACCTTGGCTGGATGGCTGGCTGGATACATGGGTGAGAAACTGCAAGAGCAGGAGGACATGTCATCTAGTGGGAGGGAGAGAAAAAGGAAGAGAAGAGGAAAGGGAAAAAAATAAGAAAGAGAGGAAGGAAGGACAGAAGACAAAAGAAGAAGGAGCCAGCTACCATTTGTAATTCCATTTTATGGAGAGTAAGAGCTACTAAGGCTTAGCAATACTGGCTTGTCTAGGGCTACATTACCAGAATTGGCAGAATCTAACCTTGAGTCCATGTCTTACTGACTCCACATCCATCTTCTTAGGCACCCACAACACAATTTATAAATTTAACTGTTAAAAATAGGTCATCGCAGTAGGCATTTTTGTTGCAGAATTTACAAACCTTGCCGTCAACTGATGTCACTATTTCTTACTTCACATTTTTCCGGGAGAAATCAGCCTACCCTTGAGCTGGCTCCAGGGAGGGAAATGGAGGACTGAACTTGGTGCTCTCCAAGGTTCTGAAAAACAACGCTTGAAATTTAAAATTTAGCTGCCAGAGTAAAGGTAGCATCATTTTATATTGGCTCTTCAAATTCTACACCCAGGGTAAAGCCATCTGTGAGTGGATGGAAATGCAATAATTATGAAATTTAGGCAGTGCTTAAGAGACTAAGTTTTCAACACACCCACATCCATTCACTAAAATTAAGGGATATGAACTCAGAAAACAGACTTCCTTCATACATTCTTGGCTTTCCTCCATAGCTATGAAAATCAATCCATGCCAGTAATATCTAAAATCACGATGGGAAGTTTTTGAGTGCTGCAATAAATATAATCTCTGAGATACACATCGTCAGTCCTGGAACATGACTGAGGCCATGGTAAGCATCTGGAAGCAGATACCTGGTGAGATAGGCAAGAACAGCCAGTAGGGTGAGGATCGGAGTCAGAACTGGAAGCCAGAGAGTCTAGAAGAAAGGAAATCAAAAGGAAGGGAGGAGAGTAAAGATCACAGATAAAACAGATAGAGAGAGAGAGAGAGAGAGAGAGAGAGAGAGAGAGAGAGAGAGAGAGAAGCCTGAATGGGGCCAGGCTGAGAGGAGATGGGGCCGTGGTCAGCGGCAAGTCGTGGCTTTTAGCTCATAGGGAGAAAGGTATCATTTGCTGTCTCTTCACTCTTAATGCCAACTGCAGTGATGCTGTTTCCTTCCAAGTCTTTCTACATAGCTCCACAGGGGTTGACATTGGGCTGGACTGACATCTGCTGCTACTTCTTGCTGCATTCTGTGCTATTTGGAGATATTCTATTGATATCATCCTTCTTTGACCTTGCTTCACTCTTCCCCCTCCCAGATCTCCTTCCGCTGTCCTATTTGTAGCAACTGCTTTAGTCCACTAACAAGGGCTCTTTTATCTATTGGTCCTGCTCCCGCTTTTGTTTCTCTTGTCTATTTGGAGTTAGCTTCTTGATATACAGCCAGCACGAATCCTCTCTTGTCCTTGAGAAACTGTTGAACATAGCTGACTTACTAAAGCCAGCAGGTATGAGCCAATTCTATATTTTGTAGTGGTCTATTTTATAGCCTTAAACTTTAGCTAAGCAAATAAGCATTTTCCTTGGCAGAAATGATCATCTTGCCCTTATAATCACAATCCCAGGCCGCTGAGTCGCAGAGACCACATGCATTTAGAATAAATAAATAAAAAGAGCTGAGCTCCTGTCATATGGATTCTGGCTTCGGCTGTTTGGAGCCTGCCGTTGCAGCTGACGGTGGTTGCTGCTTACAGAATACTAATTGCTATTACTATTCTGAACTGATCTTTCTTGTGAAAAATAAGACTTTGAAAGAAAAGCTTACTTGGGGGTTGGTCATTCAAAATCATAAGCTGAGCTGGGAGAAATCATACATGCCATCAGTATACATAGAACTATAAATATATACATGTATACATATACATGTATATATATTTTTTTTCTCTGAGATGCTGTTAGCTTTGCTTCAAGGCAGATGTGTCACAACTTTTTAGTTATTTAAGTTTTGTGTGCTAACTCTGTCACAGCAGTCTGTCAACAATATTTACTGAGTGTGCATGTGTACACAGACCAGCGGGAGACCGATCTCATTTGTTTGACTCTGTTTAGATAGAACAAATTGACCTAAAATACTATTTACCAGACATTCACCATTGATCATGTTTTTTTTGATGTACCTTCACTTCAGCAGATTCCACATCAGATGTTACCAAACTTGAATATAGGGGAAGCAAATTAATCCTCATATCCAAATGGAAGTTTTCCCGATACGGTAAGAAAGCTATGGGTCTGAAGTTAGGAGACTGAGGACAGAAGTCTACCCCTGGGACACGCACGCTGCTGAAGCATAAACAAGCTGTTTACTATTTCTCAGCTCAGGCTCACCAACTCTAAAATAAAGATGACAACCTTTCCCTGACTATACTGCAGCATTATCATAAGGATTAAGTGAGACTGTGATATGAAACAGCTCTGTAAACTGCAAAGACTCTATACTCTGAGGGATTAGTAACTATGATAATAATTTAACACCATGCCTAAGAACTAATACAAGGTGTCAGGATTAAGGATCACAATGCAGAGGATGGCCATTTGAAATTATTATCAACCTATTTTCTCAAGCACAAGTTAATACTATTATAATGAATTCAAAATAGGCCTCAGTTATCTCCTGCAGGGATTTCCTTCCATTGGACAATTGATTTTTGGATGAATTATTGAAAACTGAAGAAAAAAATCATTTGCAAGGGGCAAGGAGCAGTTTGGTTCAACAAAGATCTTTTCATTTTAATAATATTCTTTATAAGGCATACACTGTAAAAAAGGATCATTAAAATAATCTAGAATATATCTGAATAAGCCTGGCCAAAAAAGAAACAGTTCTGCATATTTTATAATTAATTACCTCCTCCCAGGCACCACATTCATAATAGGGTCTTTAGGGAGGCCTTCCAGAGAGATACATCCATGATGAAGAGAGAGTATTGGGGTGCTCAAGGAGATATTAAAGACTATTCTGAAAGCCTTCTCTCCTGGGTAAGGCACATTCCCTCCTTCTGGCAAAGCTAAATGAACTTATCAAACAGCCAAGGAGAGAGTCAAATCATACATAGAGGCTTAGGATAGATCCCGTTCCCTGTTTAAGGACTACCAACCTTTCCCTCCATGTTAAAAAAAAAAAAAAAAAATCATTTGTTGTCAGCATGATTTCAGTTTTTAAATGAAGAGAGTTATCTGAACACCAACAAATATAGCTCACTGGTTGAGTATTTGCCCAGCATGGATAATCTTCTATGCTTCATTCCCAGCACACACACACACACACACACACACACACACACAAACACACACACAGAGCTACAATCCTTCAGAACAAAAACCAGTCCTGAAAGTATAACTGTGCTACCCTTGGGTTCTCATTCTGCCATAAACCAGAACAACTTCCTCTAAGGCCAGCACCAGTTGTACCAGTCGGCTGGGCTAGAATCTGATGTTAATCTAGAAGCCCTTTCAACCTGAAGGCACTGTGATTATATAAATACATTTGACCAAAATCAAGTGTTGTCCTTCCAGCCCTCAAATAATACGTTTCAGCTGAGGTATATGAGCAACGATTTATAAAGCTCTGGGCAATTTTACATTCTGAAAGCCTCTGTAATTGTTTCATATTTTGAAGAAAACAGTAGTTTGATTCTTTTATCACTTAATGATGCAACAATTTTAGTTCATTAACAACAGAAAAAGAAAATGAACAAGAAAATGATCTGTCATAAATTTTCACAACTCCTCAAACTGCACAAGTTGTTCAGATATTGTATCCATACATTTGACATTTTCCCTCAGGTGTAAGGAGGCGGCAGACTCCATTTCTAAGGGTACCGCACCAGTGGTTTCAGCTGCTCTTTGCTAGGAGTGTGGGATTCATCTGCTGCTTTCTATTTCCATTAGCTGTGAGTTTCTTGGCATTCAAGTTTCCTCTGAAAACCTGACTAAACTTAGCTCATTCCAGAGAGAGCAGCTCCCACTGGGAAGGTGTCACTGGATAAAGTCGCATGACCTAAGTGTCTGAGAAATACAAGCTCTGTAGTTTTGCTCATCAGGAAAGAGGGGGGAAAGAAATATTACAATATCTGTCTTTGGTTTTTTTCCCTAGCCATCAGCATACATTTGCCAGGGTGAATTATTTTCAATGGAGGCATCTTAAGAATCAAAGAATTTTTAAAAATTAAGTATTTCCTTAAATGGAATGAACAAGATCGGGGCTGCATGATAATCTTTTAGAACTTTGTCAGTGTGCTGTACATAGCATTTCCATTTAGTGTTTCAGGCATTTGCTGCCCAGTAGTGTGGCTGAAATGCATAATAATTGTTTCTGTCTAAATCAGGTTTCCTTTTTTAAAGCTCCTGGAGGGACTGAGTTGATTCCTTGTCCTTATTTTCTCCCTGTATCACAGCCTATCCTGAATATCAGCCTATGTAGGATAATGAGTTTAGGAAAAATGAACCCATGTGACCGAGGTGCTCAGACACTCGGCCACCCTTTCTGCAACACGCATGGGCTGGATGTCTTCCCCATGTGAGACCTGAGCTAAATTCCAGGTTGCCAAGATGAAAACACTAGTTCCCAGTGGCATAGCATCTAAGGCGGAATCTGTTAGAGTGTATCAACCCAGAAGCACTTGACCTGGTGTTTCTCAAAAGTAAGCCTCTCTCTCTCTCTCTCTCTCTCTCTCTCTCTCTCTCTCTCTCTCTCTTTCTCTCTCTCTCTCTCAATTTTATATATGTGGTACAGGGTCTCACTATGTAGCTCACACTCAAAGCGACCCTCCTGTTTCAGCCTGCTCAGTGCTGGGATTACAGGTGTGTGTCACCACGCCCAGTCTCCCTGGCCAGTTTGATGTACCCGGGGCAGGGCTGGCACGGCATGCGGTGCTGGGAATCGAACCCAGATCTGTGTGCTTGCCATGTACGCAATAAAGCCAAGCATTTTTTAAAAATTACAATCTATAGCTAGAAATAGACTTCTACACACCTGCATGCACACAGGCAGGAACAGTTATACATCCAACACTCACCTGAAAACTTTTTTTACAAGCAAACTAACTCCCTATATAATACACTGAAATACTTTCCATTCTATTTTATATAATTTTCTTAAATATTTATGTGACTAACTAGGTTGATTTTATAGGGCACTGGTGAATCACAGGTTACAACTGAAAAGCAGTAGTCTTTCTGTATCTCAATATGCAGCTAAAAATATCAAGAAAATTGTCAATAAGCATTGTAGAAATAAAAACAAAAGACATTACTGAAGTAACAGGTAATACCAGATTATTCAGACTGAGTTATTTTAACAAAGACATTGCCGGGGCCTGTCAGGATGGCTCAGTCGTCTAAAGAGCCTGCTGAGGAAAGCTTAGGTGGCTGCAGGGACTGAGGTTCGATCCCCGGCACCACATGCTGCACCAGCCCTGCCCTCGGGGCAGGCTGAGCCGGCCAGAAAAATAAATAAATAAACAAACAAAAAGTTCTGAAACAAGAAAACAATAAATAAAATAAAATAAAAAATTCTAAAAAAAAAAAAAAAAGGGAAAGACATTGCCCTGCAAAACAAAACAAAACAACAACAAAAAAAAGAGATGATTTTTATCTTGAAACGATAAGTTTAGAATGAATGAAGTACTACTTTATAAAAGGTACAGACAGAAAGTAGCAAATTCAAGGTCTTGATTATGTGGCAAGAGGTGATAACTATGAGGAGATGAGTAAATAAAAATTACTTGAATTTAATCTCATCCTACTTTCATTTACACACTTGCATATTGTATCTTTTATAGTCTAAAGAGATGGAGGTGATACAAATACCTGATGTAGTTAGAAGTTTTCAGGCATACATCCAACTCTTGCAAGAAGCAGCAGAAAAAAAAAAATCAGAGATATAAATATGCTAATTGATGAATACATTTGGAAACGCACTGATAAACTACCTCCCAAATGCTTGGAGCTTGAGTGCGCTCACTGGGATCATATTTCTCTCAGAGATGGAACCGCCCCACGGCTTCACCTCATCCTCCTTGGTCTGCTGCTGACACTGCTCCTCTTTGCATCCTGTGTGTTCTCGGATCTTTCCACGCATTCTCTCACTCTCCCCTTCGGGGTGAATGCTGAGCACCTATTGTGCTGGCCCAGATCTGCAGACCAGGCTGATCCTGAGATCCTGCAGATCTTGAAAAACAGCCATATCCAGAGCCCAACTATCCTCCTTCAGGATAAATCAGCAGTTTCTTTTCTAATGCTTTCTCGCTTGTTAAATATTATTAGATCGAATCAGCCTGTTTCTACTTAGGAGCCATACTCTCTCATATCCCAAACCCAATTGATTATATTCCCAAGTTCTGCCAATTTTACTTCCTTAATGCATGTTTTAATCCATCCTTTCTTGGGGGCCCGGCGGGATGGCTCAGTGGTCTAAAGTGCCTGCTTGGGGAAGCTTGGGCAGCTTCAGGGACTGAGGTTCGATCCCCGGCACCACATGCTGTGCCAGCCCTGCCCTCGGGGCGGGCTGAGCCGGCCATAAAAATGAGTGAATAAACAAACAAGGGTTCTGAAATAATCCATCCTTTCTTTTTCAGCCACATTTTTGCTGGCTTTGTTCTGCCCTTACCACCTCTAATTGTGCAAAAGCCTTTTGACTCATCTTTTGCCTGTGGCTCAAACCCATGCCCAGGTGAAGGGCCCTATTTTAGTCTATTATCTGTTGCTATAACAGAATATCTGAGACTGGATCATTATAAAGAAAAGACAGCTGGGCGTGGTGGCGCACGCCTATAATCCCAGCACTTGGGAGGCTGAGGCAGGAGGATTGGTGTGAGTTCGAGACCAGCCTGGGCTACAAAAGTGAGCTCAAGGCCAGCCTGACCTGCATAGCAAGACCCTGTCTCAAAAAGACAAGAAAAAAAAAAAAAAAAAAAAAAAAGAGGTTCATTGAACTCATAGTTTTGGAGGCTTTGGAAAGTGCTAAGATGGAAGCATGAGGATGCTGTATCTAGAGAGGGCCCTATATTGCCTCAGATTATGGGGAAAAACAGGACAAGCAGATATATGTAGAAGAGACAACACGCAAGGGCAGCTACACTCTGTAACAGCCTGTTCTTGGGGTAACTCCTGCAGTCCTGTGACAGTGGTCACTCACTCACTCATGGGGGAGACGGCATTAGCCAATTCTGGAAGGTTCTACCCCACAGCCCAAGCATCTCCCTCAGGGCCTGGCCTCCCAGCAGGGCTGCATGGAGGGACAAAGGTTCCCACAGCTCTGAGGCTCATATTTATACCATGTCAGGGCCCTTGAGCTCCACTTATCCGAGAAGCCATAGTGTGCTGCCATCCTACATTCCTTTCTTGGAGGATTTTAGGCCAAGTCACTGTGGTTACCACAAGCCACACAGCTGGCCTCAGTGAATGGAAGAATCTGGACCCAAAGGTTGCTGGTAGCAGGCCCAGAAAATGCAGCATCAGAGATTCCTCCACACTGGGTAAGTTTGTGTGTGTGTGTGAGTGTGTGTGTGTTTAGGTCCTCTGCACCAGACCAAGTTGCTGCCAGCTCAGACAAACCTCCCACTTGGGAGCTGGGATGAAAAGGCTACAGAAAGCAGCTCAGTCTCTGGGTGAGGAGACAGCAGATTACCCACAGCCGAGTGGGCCGCAAGACAGCACAGGGGCCAGAGCTGTGTAGAACCAAGAACGACATGGTTTACGTGGTTTTGCTGTCTGGCTGTGCAGTGATAGATGTACTGCGCTCTCCTTTACTCTCCCAGTGAGTCCTCCTAATCATGCGCCTTGAACAAAGGCAATCTCCATTGCATAACACCCTAAAAAGCTGGCTTACCTTTTCCAAAACTGTCCTACGTGGTTGCAAATGAGTCTCCAAAATACAAGCCTGGGGCGTGTTCCTGCCTCATAATTCCCCAAGGCTTTCCTCTCCCTCCAAGACAAAAACCTCAGAGTTTGAAGCGATTCCTGGCCCTGTCTGCTTTTCCTGGGCCTCAGCTTCCGCCCCTCTGGCAGCCCCGTAACTCGGGTCCAGCCCGGGCTTTCCCACAGGCCTAGCTCTGGGCGTGCCCTTCCTTCTGCTGCAGTCCCACCCTCCTGTAGCCCGAAGACCCTCCCTCACTTGTCAAGTCTCACTCCCTGCTCTTTCCCTGTCAGCTCCTTCTATGGACCTCCATGAAGGCAGTTACTAAGCCCACTATCAGTCATCAAGGATCTGTACCTAGTCCATCCCTGTACGAGGACTAGGAGGGATGATGAGGAACTGTGTGGCTACTCCCAGCAGTCTTCGGTTCTTTCTGTTCTACTTCCTCCCTGGACCGCTGCATGCATGCGTGCAGGTGCCGTCTAGCTACAACACTGGGTGGCACAGGTGCCATCGTCCATGCCCTCCCAAGAGCTATGGCGTGGCAGGGAAGAGCAGCATACAGCAAGTCAACGTGCCGAGGGCTACGTCCCCAGCAGAACAGCACCCCAGCCGGCGGCAGCAGTGTGGGTGGGGAAGGCCCTTGGAACCTGGGCATGAGGAACAGGACAAAGCGGAAGGAGGAAAAGAGAAAAGAGGAAGAAAAATAGTAGAAAAGGAAGCAGTGTACACAAATCCACAAAGGACAGAAAAAAGAACGGGAAATTCATAGTAGAAACAAGTCCTGGGACCACAGTTCGATCCCTGGCACCACATGCTGCGCCAGCCCCACCCCCAGGGCAGGCTGAGCAGGCCATAACATAAATCACATTTTTTTTTTAACTAAAAGAAACATAAGTGCTTTGGAGTTTAGAGCCTCCAAAGGTAAGTGGCAGGTGCCAGGTGTGATGACACAGGCCTGTAATCCCAGCGCTTGGGAGGCTGAGGCAGGAAGATTGCCCAGAATTTGAGGTCAGCCTAGACTATACAATGAGGCTCATCTCAAAAGAAAAAAAAAAAAATTAGAAAAGAAAGAAAAAGAGAAAATGAAAGTAAAAAGGACAAGTGGCAGACAATGAATTCGGAGAGAAGAATAGTAGTTCCTTTGATTATTTGCTTTTAGTGCACAGCACAGACAAATGCTTGAGACAAACCAAAAGCGGTGGGAAGACTAGGAAAGCTGTGTCCTGACTTCACTTATACCCATTACTTTCCATTGTTTTCCTCTGTTATACTGTATTTGTTTTTCAAATTGACAAATAAAAGTTGTATTTATTTATAGTGCACAAGCTGATGTTTCGATGTATCTATCATTGTGGAATGACTGAAGCTAATATCGGCTCACACACTTAAAGCCTTTGTAGTGATGAGATTTTTTTTTTTTTGTCTTTTTGAGACAGGGTCTCACTATGCAGCTCAGGCTGGCCTTGAGCTCACTTTTGTAGCCCAGGCTGGTCTCGAACTCACAACGATCCTCCTGCCTCAGCCTCCCAAGTGCTGGGATTACAGGCGTGAGCCACCATGCCTGGCTGTGAACACCTTATTAACTAGAGTCCTAAACCCGGACAGTAGATTTTCAGAATTTATTCACCTGTCTAATTGGAACATTGTACCTTGGACCAGTTTCCCCATCCCACCTGCCTATTTTTATCATGTGTGTCTGACGCCATTTTTGTAGTTGTTCGTATCATGAAGTCCTTGACACAGGCCTTTGGTCTATGGTCTCAGATGATCATAGCCTAGCAACCTGTCCAACTTATTGCATCTCTCAAAAATGTGCTTGTTATTCTAAAGAAATAACATGCACATTGTCACTATAAAGATGCTTTTGAGATTCCCTTGACGGTTCCAGATAAATAGCTGCTCAGCTTGCAGGGGCACAGACCCAGTGTCAATACCAGGATTCTAATATTAAACAAACCCACTCCCAAGCCCCTTTAATATATCTTAAGAATGCAATGCAATAAAAATCTTAAGCCTCGGGTTTCTTTTGTAATCTTCTATAGAGTGGAAATATTACATGATCTCAACATCTTTAGTAGTAAATAGTTAACTCTCACTGCTCTGCATGAGATAGGTGAGTGGCTAGCTTTCCTATTTTCCAAGGAAGAAGGGATACAAAAGTTAAGTGAGATGTGATCATGCTATTTTCACAAGGAGAATTTACAACTTTTAATTCTTGGTACCTGGGACATCGAAGTCAAGGTCTGATATTTGAGTAATAAATGTCAACTATATTATATATCTGAGTTATAAAAATGAAGCCAACTAAGGAATTCTGCTTACCATTCTAGTTAGAAAGTTGCAAAATGTGATGCAGAAGAACATGGATATTAAAACTATATATAATCTTCCTACAACCTGAAAATAGCTTAATTAAACCAACAGAGCAGGTTAGGCAATTCTGTTATTTAATGACAACCCTCCGCTGTTTGAAATACCCATCTTAATAATCAATACCGTGTTGAGAATTTCGCCTAGCATTTATTTTAAGGGATGTCTTGTTTTGAACAATCATTTTAAACCCTAGTAAACTGAAGAATTAATTAGCAAGCACGGAGGCTCAGCAAAGTAATGCTTTAGTCTGTCAAACCATCTGCTCAGGAGCATCCTTCCCAAATCTTGGCATCACTGAGGATGGAGGAGCAGGGTACTTTTGATGTTTATGCTGGTAGACAAGTTGCTCCTCGATATTTAACTGTTCCTTTCTCCAAACACACAGGAAGAAACTTAGTCCCAGTGAAGAGCTCATAAGTGTCCAGGCTGCTTCTGCCCCTACCACTAGAAGCAGGAAAGCCAAGCTCACCTTCAGGGCTTTTTTCTTTAAAATGGTAACAGCAGGATGGCTTGGTGGTCTAAAGCGCCTGCTTAGGAAAGCTTGGGCAGCTGCAGGGACTGTGGTTCAATCCCAGGCACCACATGCTGCGCCAGCCCTGCCCTCAAGGCAGGCTGAGCTGGCCATAAAAATAAATAAACAAACAAACCAAAATTCTGAAACAAGAAAATAAATAAATAAATAAAATTCTTTTTTTTTTTTTTTTTTTTTTGTCTTTTTTTTGAGACAGAGTCTCGCTATGCAACTCAGGCTGGCCGTGAGCTCGCTTTTGTAGCCCAAGATGGTCTCGAACTCGCATCAATCCTCCTGCCTCAGCCTCCCGAGTGCTGGGATTACAGGTGTGCACCACCACACCCGGCTAAATAAAATTTTAAAAAAATTAAAAAAAAAATAGTAACAGCTTATTTACATAAAGTGAGCAATGCTCCTTTCAAAATAGGTACTGCAAGCCGGGCGTGGTGGCACAAGCCTGTAATCCCAGCACTTGGAAGGCTGATACAGGAGGATTGTTGTGAGTTCGGGACCAGCCTGGGCTACAAAAGTGAATTCAAGGTCAACCTGAACTGCATAGCAAGACCCTGTCTCAAAAAGACAAAAAAACAAAACAAAACAAAACAAAAAAAACCAAAAACATATATGTGTATATATATATATATATATATATATATATATATATATATATATGTAATGCAGAGGTCCTACTTATCATTCAGTAATTCTTCTATTCAGATTGCTTTTAAAATTCCTTTTTAAGGAATTCCCCTTGCTTGTATTGTGTTCAGTATTTTGCATATTTATTCTCAAATGGGGAAGGAATCCTAATCTACTTAATGGTGCTGAATGTTGCAGGCAAAAATGTTATGTAACTGTAAACTAATGAGAGAAGTTTTGCATCTTGGTTTTTAAATGGACTCAAGAGGCAAATTGAAAAAAAAAGAAAAGAAAAAAACAAGTTCCAAAACCATGTTGAATCAAAGACATTTAAATAATGCTATAGCTTTATTTTGTACTGGGACTTGAACCCAGGGCCTTGTGTTTGCCAGGCAGGCACTGTACCACTGTGCTAACATTCTGGGAAGCTTTCTAAGCAGGCTGCTCATGTTTAACTATAAAGAACTCTTTTAAAAACAGCAGTCTCCTTTTCCTTTTTTTTTTTTTTTTTTTAAGTATATGGCTGGGAGCTGTAGCCCAGTGATAGTACAAGAGCTTGGTATGCATAAGGCCATAGGTGCCATCCTGAGCCCCAAAAGGAAACAAAACTCTAGCAAATTTGTCAACTCAAGTGTAAACCCACTGCTTTGTATGCTCAGCACCTACCCTTCCTTTGGATACTGCACAT
The DNA here is from genome assembly GCA_004027025.1 of Myocastor coypus. Classification (NCBI taxonomy): domain Eukaryota; kingdom Metazoa; phylum Chordata; class Mammalia; order Rodentia; family Myocastoridae; genus Myocastor; species Myocastor coypus. The sequence continues at coordinate 19,975 of PVJA010032686.1, forward strand.
TGCTTGCCTTGAGGGAGCCAGCCCTTCACCCACTCTCATTCCCTTTGGTCCCCAGGGAAGTGTGAACAACTCCGACTGGATCAATCCTGCACATTCCATCACCATGGCTACTGTAATTTGCTCAGCCATGGGCCCCAGACCCAAGCCAACCTAATGAGATTCAATTCCAGGAAGTTGGCTGAAACTATTCCCAGAAAGAAGCTTCCATCTTGGTGGGGGGGGGGGGCTTACCAGGCTAAGAATGTGGACACATGACTGCTAAGAACTATCAGGAAGGGAAGCCAATTACAGAGCTGAAAGATAGTCCCAGTGACATCATTTATGAAGCTGGATCCAGCTCAGCCTGAAGCCAGCTCCCTGAACTTTTCAGAAACATGAGCCAACAAATTCATTTTCTGGATTTACATCACTTGAAGCATTTTTCTGCCTGCACATGTTCAGTCAAGGCAATATATGATACCAGAAAATGTTACAGCTGATACGCATAACGATGTGACATCAACTATACTGTTCCCTTTGATCTTGTAATTCACCTTTGATTTGCTCTCTAGTCATAGGTAGATTTTATTTTTCGATTTCATCGCTGCAAAAAGTGCTTTCAAGTTTTGGTCTCTGAAGGTCTGCTGCTGGCAGTGTAGTGCTAGGAGTGGGCAGGTAGGGTAGTGAAAGTTCAAGACCATTTTCACTGAGGGCTCCTTAAGTGTGCCATATAATTATTTTGAATAACTTACATTGAAGGTCAACTGTGCTACCTTAGAAGCCTAAGAGAACTTAAACTGGACATCAGCTTGGCTTTCTTTTGTGTTCCTTGCGTGTTATAATTGACTCTGTGCTGTGGAGCCTAGCAGCCCTCTGAGACTTCTGGCCTAATATTTCCTAAACCATCATAAAAGATACTCATGACCCATGACAGCTCAGTAAACCCATTACAGGGTGTTCTTGAAAGATCCGGTCAATACTTCCCTTCCCCACGGGTATGAGACAAGACAGAAAGCAGCCCTGGTGAGCCTTATCTGGTGTTGCTCACTGTCTCAAATGCTGTTTGTGGCGCATGCGCCCTTACTGCTCCAGTACCTCACTACTAAATCCTTGAGGAGAAAGAAAAACGAATTCCATTCACATGCAAGCAGCGGGCCATACCAAGCACCTCTTCCCGATGCGCCAGCAAAAATATCAAGGGCGTAGCATGACCCACGCTTCTGATGCTTCCTGCTCTGTCCTAAAAGCTGCAGCAGGATCGCAGAGCTGGACGCCCTCCAGCAACTGACTTGCAGCTGCTGTAACTCTGGACCCGGGACCTCAGCTCCGCAGTGGATCACACCTGCCTTCCCGGAGGAAGGCAGTTAGCATTGAGGAATTCACTTAGGAGCTCACTTCTGCTTCCTTAAAGCCCCTCAGGGGAGAGTAGAATGAAGCTCACTTCAAATTCAAAGCGACATCAAAAGAAAATTAGAAACAAGTTCTTCGCTGCCTGCTCCACTGCACTCCCACTCCGTACACAGTCTGAAGGTCACCAAGGAGGATGCCACGGAGACTGGGACTCAGTAGCAAGCAACAGGCAGTCTCCTACATTGTTCTGGTGAACCCACAGGCACGACAGCGTTGTGATGAGGATTTTCATCAGGACCTTTTTTTGCCAGAAGCCCTCAATCTCCAGGACTCCCACTGGCCAGTGAAACAAAATGTCATTTCTCTATTCCCTTCCATGGTGCTATTCTGAATAATACGCGCTCCTGAGGTGGAATAACACTGAACAGCTCTAGCAAATTTTTCAAGAAGCCTGTTCTGGAATTTTGTGATTGAAAGGTAGGGGAAAATATTTTTAACCATGACAACTTTTTATGAGTTCAGTGTGGTTGTGCACAACTGCAGTGCCAGATACTCAGGAGGAAGAGACAGGAAGATCTCTTGAATACACAAGCTGGACACCAGGCTGGGAAACAGTCAGACACACTGCTTTCCCTAAATGAAGAGCTTAATTAGACCCAACTTAACCTGCCATAGGTTGCTCCCAAGCAAGTCTAAAGAAAGTAATAGTACAGATTAAAGTGTATAGAAAACTCCCGTTTCTGTTTTAGCTGCTTAAGATTATAGCTACAAAGGGAAGATAGCACCTTCTGGGAAGCTTGAACAGGTCAGTTTTTCTAGAACACCCTTTCTCTATTAAGTTTTATATGAGGAAGGCAAGTAAGGGGGGGTAAAATTTTTGTAAATGAGTGGATGTCCATACTGACTGCTGTCGCCTTAAGCAAGAAAATTGCTTCTTATTCATTTCGAATAAAACTCTTTAAGATCGTTGTAAGAAAAACACACCTACTACACAAATAGTCAGCTTGCCTATTCTTTCGTCATTATGTCATCTCCAACTCCGAGGAAAGTACTAGTACTTACAGATAGTACTCACAAATGACACAAATCAAAACTATAGAGACCTTTAGTTGCACGGCTCACATTGCCATGCAGAATGATTCATTATTCCAAATTAGTACAGAAATTAGAAGTATGAATCAGTCAGCGGATCACCCTCGTGAATGAACATAAAATTTATAAAATTTATGCTTCTCCCAGATGGACCGTATTTTATTTTTAAAATATTTATTAAGGCTTCTCAGTTTTGTGCCTAAATTTTGTTAACAGAGCTTCTCCATATGTGTTTCATCTCTTCGTCCGCTATAACACTTGCGCACACACAGGCTGATACCAAGCTATAGCCATGGAGTGGACTCAACAGCGAGGTAGACAGACGTACAGGTAACGCAGCATGTCCTAACTCACTCGGAACTACAGCCCGGCCACTGCTTCTACTGCCACACATGAGGGTCATTTCAGTATTTAACTCCACATTCAGGGCCACAAAATAGTTCTGTGTTGCTCGTTTAAGTACTGTCTACTAAACTATAAATACAATGGTGAGACCGTTTATCTGACTTCTCATTTATTTGTTTTAAAAATACAAATGGTACAGAATTTTAAAACAGGAATAACAACAGCAATGGTTGCTATAGTGCATACTGTTGGCATCAAATTTGTTGCTCAGATTACCAGACATAGGCATGCAATCTAGTCAAACAATTAAACATTAATCAATCTTTTCAATGAACCTGCCTAACTTTTTAGATCTTACAAATTTCACAGGTAGATCTGTGTAGCAGATCTTAGTCAATATTAAAGAATAGTCTTACTATACAGAGCAGTCAATGAATTTAAATTTTGTTTGATGATTTAGCAAAAGGTCTTGAGCCCGGACAAATGTGTCTAGTAGCACCTTGTATGCTTTGATGGCCAAATTAAAGCACCTGTTTCTACCTTTGACCAGGTGCATCCAGGACAAAAATGAGATAGGAGAACATCAAGGAAAAGGTTTTCCAGAAATATGAAGAAAGAGCCACAGAGTGGCTTTGGTTTTAAGGGCAAAAGTCATGAGCAAGAGAGGAGGCTGAGCTAATAAGGAATGCTCTTAGACATTCAGATATGACCAAACAAATGCAAGATTCTTGGGACTGACATGTGGAGGTTATTAGGGTGGCCATAATCTTTTCTTGATGAGAAAAGGGATTTGAAGAGAAAGATGCTAGAATTCTTTAAGAAATCACCTCAGTGGCAGAATCACACAGAAGCTGAGGGCCAGTACCTAGTGCCATGAAGGTGCCTACAAGTTCTTAAACATCCAAGCAAAAGCCCAAGTGTACTCAACACAGACCTGAGTGGAAGGGTTCCATTGATTCAGAGAAAATAATAAAGTCAGCCTTGAAGGATGGTAGCTGAATCTTGCCTTTCAGGAACCTCCTACTGCCAATCTGATTGATAGACTCAGAA